>BQNB010010104.1:0-84911 GCA_026074375.1 Tanacetum coccineum
CACGACCGGGTTCTCTGCCCGTTAGTGCGTGTAGACATCAGTGAACGAGTTTTGATAAATTTAAAACTTGTTAAATTATTTCTTTAAAATAAAATACGCATCAAGTTTTTGGCGCCGCTGCCAGGGAGCTAATTATTTCTTTAAAATAAAATACGCATCAAGTTTTTGTCGCCGCTGCCAGGGAGCTAAAATTAGTTGTAATTTGAAAATTTTGTATATATTTTGTTTTTATTTCAGCATTTTCTTTTCTTGTTAATTTAGTTTTCCATTTTGAGTATATTCTTTCGGTTTTCTTGTTAATTTTCAAATATGGGAGATGATGTTGATATCAACACTCTCATTATGGAGCAATACCTGGGCTTGATTCAATATAACATCAGACCAGGCATAGTAAAACCCGAGATCGATAGTGACGTCAAATTCAAGATCAATGGCAACTTTATGAGTAAATTAAGACTCAAACTTTTCAAAGGTATTGATGATGAAAATGCCCACGAACATGTGCGAAGGGTATTAGAGATCGTAGATCTTTTCCACTTACCTAGCATCACTCACGATGCCGTTATGCTTAGAGTGTTACCTATTACACTCTCGGGGCCAGCTTTGAGAAGGAAAAATAACCTTTCCGCAGGGTTAATCACTAAATGGGATCTTCTTGAGAAAGTATTCATCAGGCAATATTGTCCGCCTTTTAAAACTGGCATGAAATTGGAAAAAATTTGCAATTTCAAACAAGAGATGGACGACACATTGTATCATGCGTAGGAAAGATACAATGATCTACTATTTAGATGTCCACAACACGATCTGAACAATCATCAAAAAGTTAAGATTTTCTACACAGGATTATACATCCCTACCCGTATAAGGCTCCAACTCAAGCCTTTAAATCATTACAAAGTCATGGCGAGACCATGTCAATATAATTATTATGATGGAGAAACTACTTAAGGTAAACATCATGATAGCTCATATAACATTGATATACAGAACCTCAAAAAAGTGGACAAGGTAGTTGAGCAGAGCAAGTATATGAGATCCTTGGAGGAAACCATCATCAAATTCTGTGAAGAATCAATTAAAAAACAGGTCGCGGATGATGAATGGATTAAGAAATTCATCAAAAACATAGATTCAAACTTAAGGGCACTTAAAACTACATCAAAGAACCTACAGGATAAAGCTGATCAATTAACCCAAATGGTCCTCACTAATACAAGTGAAAGAGTTAAGGAAAAAACAAAAATGGGTAAGAATGACATGAAGGAGCCGGTTCCTCGTGACTTACCTATTGAACACCCTTATGTACAACCTACACTCATTCCCAGAACATTTGGACAAAAGGTTAACCTTTACAAAATTTACGAAGCTGTTTGTATGATCAAAATTCCTGAAATGACTCATAAAGAGAAAACTCGGGTGGATAACGGTTGTGATATTACGGTCAAGGATGTAGAAAGGCTTAGGCAACTGCTCACACCTACTATACACACTTTACCCAACCTTGAACCAGTGGTGCAACCGTATATGCCACAAAGCCCATTCCGTGATAAAGCAATTTGTTAGTGTAAATATTACGATATTTAATCTATATAATCTCTTTATGTTTTGGTGATGACAAACATGTAACTTGTAATACGCAACGTAAAGTGCGCAAGTTACTCGTAATCACAAATCATCAATGAATACATGCATCAACATCTCTTGACGTCTCAAGTATGCATCAAGACGGACATTGGTTTACACCTGACGTAAATCACATAAGGTATGTACAAACAAGCATTAAACTTGTAGGATGATCAAAGAAATAAGTTTTTGTCTTAAACTTTACATTTTTATAAATGTAACAAAATAATTTTTTCAAAACTTAATTAGACAAATTATTTTTGAATTATAAAGAAATGTTTTATGTGGTAATTAATTCAAAATTCAAAATCTGATTCTTTTACGCCCTACAACATATTAGGCCTTTTACCAAAAAAAAGAAGACAATTTGTACACCCACAAAAAGACAAAAATAGGAGCGTCTGTCGGGGCGGTCCCTTAAATAGGCCGGCGGCCCCCTAATATATCTGGGACCGCCGTTTCCTGACAGGCTGTTTTTTAGCTCCTATAAATAGTGGGTCACCTCCAACTATTTTCACAACCCTTTTGCACGATTTTCTTTCAGTTCTTTCTCTCTCCAAGACGAATCTCACATAAGTCTCTCTAAATCTTGATCATTCAACTTGCGGTTAATCTTGTGTTAAAAGTGATCAAATCTTCTATCCTTTCCTCCTTTCCTCAACTGCAAGAGAATAACTTCGGTCATCTTCAAGATCCGAAGTTATGTAGTCTAGTTAATCCATTTGTAACATTTGTTACATATAGATCGAGTCCATGTCTTCCATTCTTTTGTAGTGTGTAGATCCAAATGATGTCAATATTTGATGGGTTGATTGTGGTTGCGTTCGTAATTAGGCCTTAAAAACATTTGGTAAGTGGTAGATTGGTTCTAGCTAAGATTAGGACTCGACATCTAGCTTAGTGTCAAAAATAATGTAAGCGACGCGGTTTATGTGTTTAGGCCATAAAACACAAGGTTTGTTATGTTGGGCCATAAAACATAACGGGTTTGGTTGTACCCAAAGAAGAACTCGACATCTAGCTTAGTGTCGGAAAATAATGTAAGCATTGGTATAAGGTTTTCTCCGCCAAAAGGGAGGTGGTTGATTAGTGAAGTAACTCTCGAGTTGGATACTCGGGGATGGATCTAGGGCGAAGAGAAGCTTTCAGTATTCTGGACCACGATAATCACCGTGTCGGTTTGCATTTTCTTTTACCTTTCACTTTACTTATTTCTTTACATTTACCGCTTTACTTTTATACTTGCATTGTGCTTATGATTGTGTGAATGGTTGTGTATATATTGTTAGTTTAAGGTTATGAACTACTATTGTAAGTTTAATAGGTGGTTTGAAGTTGACTATTAGTAAGAATATGGCTAGTTGTTCGTAAAACCGATTATCGACACTTCTCATATTACGTACTAACTTGAATTGGCAATATTGATACTAAAGAATTAACGTCTTTTAAATGAAATGTATTCACCCCCCCCCCCCCCTACTACGGTTTTTCCACAATGGTTATCAGGAGCACGTCCTCTCTCAGAATCCGCTCTCACGCTCTAGTTTCAAAACCAAAAGACGTTTTTTAAAATAGAGTACGATTCATGTATCAAATTACCCATGAAGAGGGATTAAATATAAAAAGTGTTTTGTTGATTGATTCGTATTAGTTTTGTTGTTAAATATACCTCGTATACTAGCTTAACTGAAAATATTCTCAAAAAGATTGGAGAGTGTAAATACGTCTTTGAAAGTCATAGATAAAAATGAATGTCCTAAAACACGTGTTTTATGTGCTAGAAAACAACTCCTGGAGTCCTATGTCCCTACATAAGTTCCAAATGCTTTTTATACTAAAATTCCGGTGGCCCTGTAACACACCCCCAATTGGGTACGCAGCGGAATAATATGGGTCCGGGGCGTGTTACTCTCAGATCAATAACACAAGATATATATAAGACGACCCCAAAAGTACGCGTTGAAAAGAACATTGGATTAACAAAGTAATTGTTACATAAGCTCGAAGCTTTAACTTTGTTTCCACTTGAAGACAAATACAAAGATTTACAGCCCATAACAGATAACAAAATGAAATGCGAACAAAATCTTAATGCATGGACATCCAAATCAAAACCACCAATGTATCCCTCGCACCTTGTGCTGTATGATCCGACCCGCTGAAAAAACATTGCTTTAAAAAACGTCAACAATATGTTGGTGAAATTCATAGGTTCGAGTAAATCAGATATATGTAAGGACACAAGATCTCCCAAGTGTATGAAATGCAACAGATGCAATATCATATAAATGTAATTACGTTGCTCAAAGAGCTCATGACACTGATGCTTGAGACCGACCATGTATTGGATGCCAAATAATGGCCGTTAGCCCTGGTGTGTTCTAACCCGCCACATCCTATTGTTCGAGTATGTATGAACATCGTTTCCACTGTGAAAGCTAATCACCCGAAACGGGTTGTCAAACCCAATTAATCTATTCATAACATTCGCGCTCATAATTAACAGTTCATGATAATGGCTCAGTGGGGTTATCAGCTACTTAGCAACATGTAATCATAATATAAACTTAACCACTTGTGTCCAGTGGTAAATACATCATTGCATGTGTTTTCACCTCACAAAAACTTTGTAAACACAAAAGCATGTAATTCGTGGGCTATGACGCAACCTGAGTGAGTAATGCGAGTGTGATCACAATAACGCGCCAAACGCAGATTGATCGAAATGCAACCTAATTAAATTAAGGGTCCCTATAAGTTACCGATACTTAATCTAACACGCATTGAATATAGATACTAATAGTCGTTACAGTGTACTATCAGTTTCGGGGTGTGCTATCATAATTTAAAGAGTCATGCGACATGACTTTCTCTGGAGTTAATGACACTTTAAATCGTAAATCCGAACAACACGAGAAACGCCATCCGAGATAGGCCCACATTTTTATTAAACTCCCTAGAAAAATAGTACTTTGATAACCACATAATATTATATAGCTCAAGTCTGATGTGAACATTAAAAGTTACTGTTCACTATCAGTAGGTCCGAAATTCATAAAAATGTCAATATTATATAACCGTCTTGATACGAACATAAAAGTTTAGAATGGACCGTAAGATGAAGAATGATGATATGTACAAGTGCTAAACCCTTGTATAGCCACAAAAACCAAACTTGCACTTTATAAACCCGTACTTTCCTTCACTAAAACCTAGCTTCCTTTATCTTGATTAAAACTTGGAAATGGATAACTAATACTTGCAAATTCTTAGTACATCTTAGAATATGTGTATATAGAAGTGTAAGGGTTGAATAAAATTTTGTATGGGTTTGTGTGGTGGGGGTTTTTGAGCCGTAGCATATAAGGAGCCAAAAGAGGGTGTTTTTGTTTGATTTTTGTTAAGTGTTGGTGATGTATGTGTTAGTTGCTAGTATATAAGATGTATACTTGGTCAAGGAGACATAAGGGTGTCCTAGGGATGGCCTTAGTCATGGTTAGTAGTCAAAGGATGGGAGGGATGGTGCCATAAAGAGGTATGGTGTATTGTTTGACTATCTGAAAGTAAAGATGCCGGTTGGGGTCGTTAAATTTTCATGTATATCTTTGTATCAAATGCAAGTAATTTCGGCATATAAGTGAGATATAAATGAATTTATTTGAAGTAAATTAATGTATTGGGTAAAAATGGGTATTTTTTGAAGCGTAGAAAATTTTTGTGGTTCCGGGAGTGCCTAAAAAAACCGCAATTAACAGCGAAACGTATAACACTTACGTATCCGATAAAAAATAAATGAACAAACGTTGATAAATTATCATTAAAATAATTATATAACCTCTTGATGATTAAGACATAATTGTTTGATGCCCGTTTACATTGATAGTATAATTTTTGGCGTAACGCGCTTTAAGCTTAACTTACAATCTAAAGCAAACCACGTACAATAATAAAAATAAATAGCACATTTATTGACGTCGTCAAAGACTTGAAACACAAGGTGTTATAGGCGCCCAATTATATCTGGGGTCGTCACCTTTATGTGGCCGCCTGTCGTTTAGCAGAATTTTCGCAAATTCAAACAAATAACTTCAAGTCGTTATTCTACACTTAAATAAGCAGAAAATGCAAAATCCTACATAGTGTCCAAACAATTTTGAGTTCTGTTTAACGTAAAACTTGTATTTTTACATTTTCCTTTGAGTTCGGAGAATTTCTAATACGATATATCTTCTGAAAAATAGTGTATTTTGTCCATTCAAATTATTAATCTAATTAATTTTTCGAAAGGGGTAGAGGAACTAATTTATTTTCAAATCAAATTAAGCTAAGTAATACATCGTTATAATCTAATACAGCAAAACAAAAACGAATAACCTTAATTGTATGCTTGAGGATTATAGTTTCGGCTGCTTTTGTTTCAACAACTGGTTTTATACATATTAATAGAGCTAATCATTAATATTTGTAATGAGCATACTCATATTATATCTAAACACATGGTAACCATTAATGCTATTGTATTTTACTAGTTGTTCCGATTATGCCTAGAAGAATACGCAAGATTTTTCTTGCTTCTTAGGTTGTAAAATTTGTTTGTAGCATTGCATATAGGTATAGATCACTATATTGTACAAGTGTTACATAAACATCTAGTAGATCCTTTTGAGTGTAGTAACCACACTTAGGGAATGAATGTTTAATAGTTTGTCAAGTATGAAAAATAATGCCCGAGAGATCATATGTAAACCCATCATTAAAATAATTCCAACACATTATCTCTCTTTCCAACAAAATGTCTAAAATATTTTTCATCATCTTGCGTTGTAGAGACCCTCAGGTTGGTTAACAAAATAAAATATGTATTAAGTACATTAGTAATAAAGTAAAAGAAAATATATTTTTATACTTTGCTTGTGCTTGCATTGTTTCAACACATACACATAATTATATTCTTTTTATAAACGTATATATTTTACAAAAAGATGTGTGTTGTAAAAAAATGGTTAGGAAAATCATTTATATACTCATAAAACGTCAAAAACTATGCATACTATACATATCAACAAATAGTTTTTCGCACAAGCAAAATATATGACAATCTTTAAGTAAGAAATTAACTTGTCATTATTCATCAACCTCGCCTTACAACTAGTCTTAAGATTTAATGGAACACACTATGAAATCTTTATTTGTCTTCTTTTAAAAGAGTGTTCGTGAGGGTCAAAAAAAGGAATTCGAATATATATTAACTCATTATTCAAACTATGATTGATGTTATTATCGAATCTAATTGACAAGATTTCGAGTATGGACAAGAAATTGGATTCTTATTTGTCTAGCTTTAAGATTATATCAAATATAACCAAGATTTAATATCTTAAACAAATATACTCAATCACACTCGATTAATATGAAATATCGACATCCTTTACCAAGATGCATAAGAATATGCATCGGATCATAACTCACACTTGTGTAATGATGTCATATTGTTCTACTTGTCCCAATAGGTGTGTTCCAAATATTTGGTAAAATATAGCATAAAATACATAATGAAGTAGGATTGAACGACTTGAATGTTTTGTCCCACAAATATTTCAAGTAATTTACCTTGCAAATGCAACAGTAAAGTTTTCATCTCACGAAAAGCGATACAGCCGCAACATGCCTAACATATGTAACCTTGCTCAAACAATTCAAAAGCACAACTCAAAACTCAAACTATCTTCTATTAAAACTCTCTTTTACTTTATCAAATAAGCATAATATTTCAGTCTTCACGACCAAATCGGGAACCCCTTAACATCTAAAAGTAGGATGGGAAAATTGAACATATCCACAAAGCATTTTGTGGCTCTTCCTTCTTACCAATAGGTGATCGTAAGAAGGATCTTTGAATATGAAGATGACATTATAATTCAAACGATAATCTATCTCAACTATTCAATCTAACACAAATTAGAATATTAACATGAAATCGAGACTGAGTATTTATCTAGATCATAGGAATGTCAACTAAAATGATCATAGATATTTTTCCGAGTCTACATCTTTAACCATCCTTGGTTATTACATGAAATACACACAAGATTTCAATTTGCAAGACAACAAGATTAGTCATAATCGAATTGCAATTACACACTTGCAGTGAAATATGTTCATTGAGTCTAAAGCGTGTTCAAATTTGTGTTATTAGCTATGGTCAAATTATACATGCTAAACTTAACACACTCTAAGTAGGATTGACGACTTATGAATTTCCATCGGGAAACTCATAAGTACTTCAACTTGATAAGCAAGTCCTTGGTGTCAATTTCGGCAACTCAACCAAGAACCCTTATAACTTATATAAGCTTCTCTAATAACCTAATTTCAACACCATCTCCCAAATAGTGGGAAAAATGATCCATGCCCGAAATTGGCAACCCTCCATGGATCGATGGATCCTCATCTTCGATTCCTTTTTTATTAGCTAAACTTGCCCTATGGCATTAAGATTTAAAAAACATCTTCTCTTGTAATAATTCTTGCTTAAAAATCTGACATACAAATGTTAACCGAACTTTGTACAATCATCATTATTTATACAAAGAAACATTCACAAGATCTATTGAGGAAAATAACCTTAATTGGATTTCTTCCATAAAAGACATGCAAATGTGCATTCTTTGAACACTCTCATTATAGAGCATTACACATTGTCACTCTTAAGCATACTCCTAGGTTCTAGATGACTCATTCTCTCTTATACCTACAACAACTTGCTTGCTCTATCATTTAACCTTAGAATTCCACACATCTTGATTAGGATTATGTAAACCGGAAATTAAAGATAATAGTGTAGTCATGTTAGGGCCCTCTATGAAAAGTATAGTACAAATTTTATCTTTTCTACAATTCATTAGGCAAATATAGGAATTATATTTTTTCTAACATGAGAATGACTACTAGAGAATCTATTTCACTAGAAATTCAATTTGACCTAACGGTTAAATTACTTCTAAGAGTAAAGTTGGGTTTGTGGTATAACCCGTAAAAATGGTCGTGTTTAGCCTGAATTGAGAACCACTAGTGATAGTCTCATATTCATTCTCTAATTTGATTAAATGGCTCTTCGTAAATATGTCTAATGATAGTCTACATCGATAGACTTTGCATCTCATTAGTAGTGCACACTAAGCAAGTAGAAATTATATCTCTTCTTAATCAATCTAGACAACATGCACCTCACATATGTGCTTTGAAGCATCAAGATGATAACTTGCTCCCGTCTGATGCAATCATATGACTTCATGATTATTTTTGATGCTCAATGATTAATTGCATATCTATTAAATTCATGTGTATTATAAAGGCGTTTGGCTTTTTTCTAGTAATATTTAATAAAAGATCTCTAGATTATCTCAATGACACATGCTCCTAAATGCTATCTGCAGATCGATGTTTACATGAATGATGTAACATTTAAAATATTATGTTTTGTTTGCGTCATCTACATGACTTACATTTTAATTATGCACCTGACACTATATAGGTTGATGATGACAAATAAGGTTGAGATGTCAACATTCTTACATATTAAACTGTGTTGATATTGTGTTGATGACATGCTTAGATAGAACTTGCATGCTTATATCTGTATGGTCTGTATACCTATTATGTATATCTATTTCTCACACTAGAATAATATGTCTTCGCGTTCGGGTCACTAATCTAAATTTTCAAAAGAGTCGCAAAATGGTCTTAAATCTCTTAGAGTCTTCACTCCCATCACAACTCCCTTGATCATCGTCTCGCTTTCTTCCAAATCATCTACTCTTTCGTCAAGCAAAGCTTAGATACAAATCTAACGCTCCTCCAAGTAGGTCACTCACACACTCCCTTGATCATCATTTCGCTTTCTTCCAAATCATCTACTCTTTCGTCAAGCAAAGCTTAGATACAAATCTCACGCTCCTCCAAGTAGGTTTGACAACCTAAATATTTCATCCGAAATATTCAAGTATCTTTAACTTGCGATTGCAAATGTTAAAGGTCATATCTGACAATCCCTATTCAAGCCTTTTAACAACATTAGTTAAAACGCTCTCAATTTCTCTTCGACGAAAACGTTCTTTCTCTTCGATGAAAGATTCTTTCTCTTCAACAAAAACACTCTTTGTCTTTCGATCACACCTCTTTTTTCTCACTCAACCATGCCTCTTCAACCATAGAGATGGCTAATCTCTTTCCTCTACTATTTCCGCTACCACCTTTAAGAAAACCGTATACCTCGTCGTGTGATTGTTCTATGAACATTTGCAATGCTCGATAAACGTACATAACTCTGTGAGTTAGATTATTCGTACGTTAACCACCATCCGTCTTGACAATGTCAAGCTCGTCGCCTCTCTTTGTTTTTTTCTTCTTCTTTATTATTATTATTATTTTCGCGTACGAAACATACTGAAGATACGTCACCATTTCCTTCGAGACTATGTCCAAAAGGAAACATCTCCATTCGAAAAGGTTGCGTCTGAAGATAACATCGTCGACATTCTTTCTTTACCCCTCAACCGCGAACCGTTAAATTATATTCGTCTAGGTTTAGGAATGATGGAACACATTCCGTAAATCGGTCTCTTCTTTTCTTCTAAGTCTCGATTCTAGTCTATGTTCCATTCCGTGTCGTGACAACCTAATTACTTCATCCGAAGTATTTTAAGGATTTTTAATTAGCAAAATGCAAATTAAAATGCCACTCCGTTCGAAAAATTTCATCAACAACATCTCTGCTGGTGGCGGTCCCTATAAACCAGGTGGCCTCCTGATCAAAATAGGTGGCCCCCATATATATAGTGAGGACCGCCGCACAGCTTGACGATAATATGTCCATTTCACTTTTCAAATCATTAAACGAACACCTCTTCTCTCTTCTGCTACAAGCTGACGTCTACTTTACACCCAAATCTATGCCCAACATCTCTTTAAAGATTAATGGGTCATTCTCTTATCTCAATTCCCATAAGCACTGTTGCTTATGTTGTCAAGAGAATTTCATAATGAAATGTGTCTCATTCTCCAACATATTCCTTACAATCGATATACCTACAATCTATCATTACACAATAAATTCCCTCACATACAAATCTTGATCCTCACATCTCGTAAACGTCTTTTCTCACCTCAAACGGTCTTTTCACTTCTGAGCGGTTTCTCTCTTTCTTAATAGTTGTCTCACTTCTAATAGTCTTTTTACTTCCGACGTTTCTTCTCACTTCTAAACGTTCCTTTTCAGTTATAATAAGTCTTATCTTCTCTAACGTTTCCTCTCACATCTAAACATTTCTTCTCTTTTAATAGTCCTGTTACTATTAAAATTCCTCCTATATCTCTCCTAACTTAATTATTTCATCCAAAATATTTAAGTAATTTGCTAAATGCAAATGTCACTCCTTCGCTAAACTTTCTATTTTCTAGAAACTGGAGAACACAAAGAAGATAATTAATCTTCAAGTGTTGTTGACTCACGACATTGTTGAGTCTCTCATTATTCTTCCACCATGAAAGAACTACCATCTCATTTTACATACCCACCTTTGTTCCTCAACATTGTCAACCAACAAAACACCACAAACAAACCTGTGAATGTCTAATCATCCACCTTGTTTTGATAGAGATCAACATGCACATACAATTGTTAGAAGCAAAATACTATATCAATCTTTTCTATCACCTCTCGCAACAAAACGTTCCTATCTTTAGTATCGCTCATCCCTTTCTCAATTTCTCTCTCGAGCATCTATGGAATCATTTTCATTCACATCCAAGAGCACATCGTCTCCATCCTCGTCTTATTTTTCTTTTTATCCTCTTTAAGTATATATATATATATATATATATATATATATATATATATATATAATATATATATAATATATATATAAATACCCATGATTATATATAATTTTGACATATTCTCGCCAAGAATTAACAATGTCATTCGTCTACTTTTAAAAGGTCATTTTTTTAATATTTTAAGTTAAACAATAAACGTAATCTTTCTCGTTTATTAAAAGTCAGTTTAAATCGTTGTCCTTAAACAATTCTTGATCTTTTAATTATATCATTTAGATTGTTGATTTTAAAACAATGATTGCATGTGTCTAGCTTCTAACTTTCTATTAAAGTGTCATACTTTAGAATACTAACGCTAAAAATGCATGTCTAGTCTCCCAATAATATCTTGCTGCACATATATGCACTTGTCTACTAACTTTGTTTTGTAGCACACATCCATATCTTGATTCCTTGGTGCTCCAAACAAGGGGAGCTTACACCTAGGGGGAGCACTTACAAGTGTCCTACTCATTTAAATTGAATTCATCGAACGGTCTTAAAGTTTATGGATGAAAATTATTTGAATTCCATGGAATCCCTAGAGAGTCCCTTTTTAAAGGAATAGATGCACGTGAAGCAAGGGGAAGCTAGGAGATATATGGGTAAATAGCATGGAGTTGGTAAAACCGTGATGATAGAAGACTTTACTAGGATGATGCAAGCTCACCTTTATTGGAAGATAGGATCGAGGATTATCAAATACAATGAAGGGTTCATTCATACTCCAAATACTTTACCTCTTCCACTTAAAAATCACCCTCAACCTTAAGGTCCTCTTCTCATACCTTCCAACTAAATAACTTGAATACCTACCTTCTTTTCAAGCCCATCATTTCTCATTTCTCATAACCACGCCTAAATTATCCAAGAAACACAAAACCACCATTCAAACCTTATTTCTCATGTGTCTTTCTTCATTCCTAACAACCAATATACTTGGATCACACCTTTTCCTCATTCCTTCAACTATACACTGAAGTACCTAGCCCTCCTTATCTTGCCTACAGTTCTCACCTCTCATACCTTTCCTTAACATCCAAGAAACACACATCACCTTTACCTTATTATCTTCCATAACATCTCCTCCAACGTATTATAGCCTAGAGCTCAATACCATCATTCTCATGCATCTCTTCTCATATCCACATAATACCATTTTTTGGCTTTGACAAAAGCGGATAAAAAGAGTGTAAACGGTAACTTTTTAAACTTTACTATATTTAAGTTTACATAGTTTTTCATCATTCAAAAAGGGGAGATTGTTAGTGCAAATCTTAGAATATTTACATCTTAATATGATCTCTTCTTAATGATTGGTGATGACAAACATGTAACTTGTAATACGCAATGTAAAGTGCGCAAGTTACTCATAATCACAAATCATCAATGAATACATGCATCAACATCTCTCGACGTCTCAAGTATGCATCAAGACGGACATTGGTTTACACCTGACGTAAATCACATAAGGTATGTACAAACAAGCATTAAACTATAGATGATCAAAGGAAAATAAGTTATGTCAAACTTTACATTTTTATAAATGTAACAAAATAATTTTTTCAAAACTTAATTAGACAAATTATTTTTGAATTATAAAGAAATGTTTTATGTGGTAATTAATTCAAAATTCAAAATCTGATTCTTTTCCCCCCAAAACATGTCAACCTTTTACCAGACAAGTTTGTCACCACAAAAATATAAAAATAGGAGCGTATGTCGGGGCGGTCCCTTAAATAGGCTGGTGGCCCCCTTAATGTGCCGGCGGCCCGCCCTAATATACGGGACATGCCGTTTCCTGACAGGCTGTTTTTTAGCTCCTATAAATAGTGGGTCACCTCCAACTATTTTCATAACCTTTTTGCATGATTTTCTTTTAGTTCTTTCTCTATTTAGATCTCACTAAATCTCTCTGAAATTCTAGATCATTCAGACTTGGTTAATCTTTTAAAATGTGATCAAACTTCTATCCTTTATCGCTCCTTTCCCTCAAGTGGCAAGAGAAGAACTTCTGGTCATCTTCAAGATCTGAAGTTATGTAGTCTAAGTTAGTCCATTTTGTAACATATAGATGCAGTCCATGTCCCTTCATTCTTTAGTAGTGGCGTTAATCTAAATAGAATGTATATATTATGGATAGGGTTTGATTATGGGTTGGTTGGTATTTTAGGCCTTAAAATACATTGTGAAGTGGTAGATTGGTTCTAGCTAAGCTAAGACTAGACATACTAGCTTAGTGTCGAAAATAAAGTTAACCGACGCTGTTTATGTGTTTAGGCCATAAACACAAGGTTGTGTTGAGGAAACCATCATCAAATTCTATGAAGAATCAATTAAAAACATGACGCGGATGATGAATGGATTAAGAAATTCATCAAAAACACGGACTCAAACATAAGGGCACTTAAAACTACAACAAAGAACCTGCAGGAAAAAGCTGATCAGTTAAACCAAACGACTTTCACTAATTCAAGTGAAAGAGTCAAGGCAAAAACAAAAATAGGTAAGAAAGACATGGAGGAGCCGATTCCTCGTGACTTGCCTGTTGTTCAACCTTCTGTACCACCTATGCCATTTCCATGAAATTTGAAGAAACAAAAGGATAACCCTTACAAAATTCGCGAAACTATTGGAATTTCTGGGAAAATTCATACAAAGAAAGCTCAGGAGGATGAAGGGGACATGGATGACGGTTGGGACATTACGATTAAGGATATACAAAGGCTTAGGCAAATTCTCATACCTACCATACACACTTTACCCAACCTTGAACCTGTGGTGCAACCGTATAAGCCACGAGGACCAGTCCGTGATGAGGTAAAAGTTGTATGGCAAGAGGAACTGGAATACAATATTCCCCTGCAAAATGGCAAGATGTAATCTTTGACCCCTTAGACAATTCACATCACACTGTTCGATGATGATTATGTAGTACCGGCTACCAGTCCTATTTTAGAAAAAACATTTGAACGAATTCGAGGAGGAGATTTCTGATATTACCAGGGTTGCCAAAAAGGCAGATGGTAACTTTGTTAAAGATGTAAAAGAGCTCTCAAATATAATAAAGACATATGATTTTGAGACCTTCATTTGGAAATTAATGCAACAAGTAAGCCAAACATCACACGAAACCGGTATGTCAAAAAGGGAAATGAAATCTCATTAACGGTAAGATTTTAATTTATCATTTCCCTTCCCAGTAGCAAATTTACACCCTCATGGTGTTCACTGCTGCTCTCACTCACACTTGATTTTAAGTGAGGGGAAGAACACCCTATTACTTGGCAAATAAGGGTAGAGTCAAGCTCGTGACTCAAACAAAAACAAGCGCTTCGTGGGAGGCACCCCATGCTTATCTGTTTATGTTTTATTTTGGCATATTAGTTGGTTTGTATGTTTCTTACTTGTTTTTACAGGATCTTAACAGCAAGGAGACTGAATTCGAGATCATCTCGACTCATAATCATATGGTTTAAATACTACTACAAGTAGCATTTACAGAGTAACCATAGCGGTTACGTCGTAATCATTGAGGCTATGGCGTAATCTCTTCCTTTATTGCACCTTAACAAGTTTTATAAAACCATATAATTACGCCGTAACTATTAAGGTTACATCATAATATCTTTCTGAAAATCCTTCTAAAATAAGTTTGAATCTATAACAACCCACAATTTTCAAAAATGTAAATATCCATCTATTAAGTTAGATGATGTACAATCTATCAGTTATATATGAACTCACCTTTTTCAGGGAAATTTTTCGCTTTATTACATTACATTACTTACTTTGCCAATATCTCAATATGCAACATTTCTTGCATAACTAAAGTTAACGGGCTCAGGCAACCTACATATGACAATCCTATCTTCATATATGTCAAGCAATCATCATAATATATCAAGTCAATATCATAATAACATTTTTACAAAGTACATTATTCCTATAATGTACCATTCGCAACGTTATATCAAAACGGGCTTTAAACCATTATCGGATTGTAAGTAGGGACATTGTTACAAACTAAGTAGGTGGGATTAGGAAGTGCAGATATACCACTAATTACCTATAATTGGCCTTCGGATTTTCTAGTTTTCTTTGAAAAATGTGTGTCAATTTTAAAAAATTTTGACATGTTTTTATTTCTATACTGAACTAGATTAAATGCTTTTGTCGAATGCACATTTACACTCTCTTTATTTTCTATTGGTGAGAAAAATGTTAAGCCTGATTATTTCCATAGTTTTTCCTATCCATTATATCAAAAAATCCACCAAATATTGAGTGTAGCCGTAGTAATTGTTAGACTTGAACTTTGCCTTGTACATCATTTCAGAACTGATTGATTAGCAGGAATAGATAGTTCGGAAGGGAACATTTGTACAAATACACTCACATAGCCTAAATGTGTGTTTATCGACTTGTTACACTGACTTGTCGACCTCCCGTGATAAAACCCTTTGTTGCACTCATTATTAGTGCAAGATACCCCTAGATCACCCTGTTGAAGCCAATCCGTGTTTTAACCCATATTATATATGTTTCGTTACACCATCCCGCCTTAGCCAACACTATAGTCTATATTTTTC
This sequence comes from Tanacetum coccineum, assembly GCA_026074375.1. Classification (NCBI taxonomy): domain Eukaryota; kingdom Viridiplantae; phylum Streptophyta; class Magnoliopsida; order Asterales; family Asteraceae; genus Tanacetum; species Tanacetum coccineum. Next base: position 16,095 of record BQNB010010104.1, read on the forward strand.
TTTGTGTTGAAATTTTTGGCTACTTAAGTCCATGGTTCGGGGAAATGGGTTCGAATATTTTTGCACTTTCGTTAAAGACATATCATTATGATCATTGAAGACCCCCCAGTATTATCAATTTTGATATTGTTCATCTCATGTGGAGGGATGTATTATGTATTTATGACAGGAGTACTATGAAAAAAAGTGTATGAATACACTCCTTGTGTATTATAAATGTTGGTTACGTGTTATAAAACCAACAAGTGATGAAGATGGTGCAACTATAAGCCATCTAATTAGAACATTGGGCTAATATGCTCCGCAAGATCTCATTATTACATCCGAAGTTAACCCATTATTGAAGATATGATTAGGTTTTTCATGCTTGGACACTTGGTCTATAGATATATAGTAGCCGGTTATGACCACCTTAGATTATTTTTGACTATTTGTTTTGTGTTTTTACTTAACACCAATTAAATATGTTCCTATTCCTAATCCTTAATCTTTGGTCTTACTCGAATGGGGGAATTAAATGCAATCATACATGTTTATTCCATCATTATGGATGTGTATATGTGATTTGTCGCCCCTGTTGGTGTAACGCTTTTGGTAAAGGATTAGAAGATCCATACCCTATATCATTCTCCATCTTAACCCTTGGTTTAGCTCAAATGAAGGAATTGAATGCAATCATGTATGTCTATTCCATCGTTATGGATGTGTATATATGGTTTGTCTCCCTTGTTGGTGTAATGCTTTTGGTGAAGATTGCAGGATGATTCACCCAGTTTAAACCAGTATTTGTCACCCATGTTTCCTTTAAAAGCCATTTAGACCCTAACTCTAGTTGGTAGTTATTTGTGTACTTTCCAAGCTTATAATAGAATACATGCTATGACTGTGCTATTAAGCGATTACCCCAAAAATGAAACACTTAGACTAGTTTGAGAATTGAGTGATTTTTGATCCCCTTTTCGTGAGGTGTTCGGCTTTGATGTTCTCTAGCATAAGTAAACTATGAATTCATTTCTCTGAGTTAAATTTGGGAAATCAGTTTATAAATTATTCTAACAGGTCTACTTAGGGTCAAGTAAAAGTCAAGTGGGGGGATATTTGATAACATCAAATATTTAATACTTTTTGGTATTAATTTCCCTATCAAAATGAGTGTAATTATCCCATAAATGCTTGAAAATGGTACTTAATCATTTATTTGTTGTTTTCAGGAAGAAATTGAGCATTTAAGCAAGAAACATAGGATTTAGACACAAAAACAAGCAAATATGGATTTTTCAAGACATTTTACGACGTAACCAACCCGCAAAGGTTACACCGTAACATAATTAAGGCAAGAATGGCCATCACCAAGGTTATGGTGTAATCACTTGCAAAGTTTACGCCATAACACATCTTATTATGGAATGATGAGTCATCCGAGTCAGCTTTACGGCTAACATGGAGCTGAAGTTACATCGTAACATCAATTTTGCCTACAATAAGAAAGCCCACATCAGCATGATTATGATGTAACCACACATAAAGGTTATGCCATAACAAGTTCAAAAAGTATAAATAGAGCCCCCATTCTGCATATTCATCGTCAACCCTTCTACCACATCATCAAGGGGCGAACCAAGCTTCCAAAGCTTGAAGAAATCCAAGGAAGAAATCACTTTACTTACTTTTGTATTTAATAATTCATATACAAACCCTGTAAGAATTATGAGCTTTCGATCAATGAATCCCTCCATTATTTCTTACTGTTTTGTTACCATAAGTGGCTAAGCACTTCTAGTGTTGGCATAGTTATGTAATTACTAATGTATTGATTAATGTTTCCTGTTTAATTATCATTTTATTAGATATCCTATTCTCTAATTATATTATGTTTAAGTACAATTCTTTGCAAAATAATTATACAAAATGGGTTAAAATACATAGGAAAATGATGCTATAAAATAGACGTTATTTGTTGTCATCAAATATCCTCCCACTTGAATCCTACTTGTCCTTGAGTAGCTTTTAAAAGTTTATAAATATGTATCCCTAAGGATATTTTATGTTAAAGCATTTATTTGATCTTTTTACAAGTACACAACCAAACACCTCACGAAATAGAAAGATGAAAACACTCAAATCACTTAACTAATCCTATATGGTAAAACATATAAACTATTCGCTCAATTTGCCTTCGGTGTGACAAGTATTCTATCATAAGCGTGGAAGGTTACACATCTCACCGCTAAAGCTAAGGTGTTAACATGTTTATATAGGTAAATTATGGGTTGTATGAGAAGGACTTAAGGTTGATTACTCTAACTATCTTTATGATACCAATATTCCAGGGCGACCAAAGACCACACATACACACCCCGCAACGGATCAGGGACTAGACCACTTATGACTTGCTCCCTCCAACTCGATTCAGCTAATAAGAGTTGACTTGTAGAGTAATATGGGTATAGATCTTTTAACTTTCACACTTGTAATATAACAACAATGGCGAGTTGGATACATGGCATACATGGCGTAACGACGTAATAGACTGATGAATTGCTCGATCAAATTTTTTTTTCTCCCTCATTCGCGGTAAAATCATGTTATTGATTAGGATAGGGGATATAAATTGTTGCTAATTAAAAATCACGAAACAAATAGATTAATGTCCAAAATTCATGTTGCTAGAACTTTTTCTTGCCGTTACGATGATAAGGACAACAAACTATTTAAACGTCCTGCGTCAGAGATCAAAAACAACAACCTAAGTTGGCGTTCCCGTAACAGTCAACTTCCAAATTCATCCCAAACTTTACATACTTTACAAGGCAAGTGGCGATATCTTCCACTTTATACAATACTCTACATCGTCGATTTGTATTAACGAATAATCGATCATTCGTGTAATTCCTTCGGTAGTTGCGAAAACAATTATTCTTCAACTTTTCCATTCTCTTTTTTGTTGCGATTTTCTATTAAATTTTTGTGATTTTTTTGCAACATATACTACTCGAAACTCCGTTGCTAGTTTACACCATCTTCACGATTATAATAATTCCGATTATTTCTTCGTTAAATTCTTTATTATTACGGAAGTGCCATTAATTGCGATCGGTAGTAAAAATACATGTGTTTTGTCTATATTTACATTCCCATTTGTGTGTTGCCAATTTCTTACTTCCGACAAAAATAACACAAAACTTCGGGTTATACAAACTTTACACTTTAAGCAACTTGGAACTGTAAAATAAATTAATCTAACAGGGTTGTCTAAGGTGGTTTAAGGGTGTAACGAACAAATAATTTGGTGTAGCACATATACCCCATTATTCCTAATAGGATTGGGCCTCTACGGGTTGTTTAGGGGTTCTTTACTCTTAAAGTTGAGAGTAAAACATAGGGTTTATTATGGGGGTTATACTAACCGAGTGTAGTTAGTTAATAAAGAATCTTGTAGGGCCTACAAAATCAACGATTTATGTTTTGCTGGTGTAATCCTAAAATTTTCCAATCTTAACAAGTTACTTATCTAAATCCATGAGACTCATTATTGCGTCTCGAATAGAATATACCAAAGCCAAGTCTTAAGTCTACAAACACACCGACACATTCATTATTATTATGGAATTGGGTAAAACATTGGAAATTCATTACAATAATTCTAACAAGGGGTTATTGTGTGCATGTAGGTATCAGTTAATTCACAAAAATTATTGCTTGGAAAATTTTTAAATTTGAGCATAATTTAAGCATTTTAGTGTGAAAATTAGGGCAAGTAAACATTCTAATTCCATCCCCCCACTTGAATTATACAACGTCCTCGTTGTATAGATAAAATATTAAATACGGGATTTATAAAGATTGGAAATGAGAAACTACCTGATATTGCTATGTGGATTCTCCCATGTTGAGTTTAATTGAGCAAGAATGTGTGTTGAACAGTGCTTAAAGTTTCAAGACTCCAACACTTCAAGATCTTCAGATTTGTAAATTCTCCACCAATATTCGTCGATTTTCTTTCACGAGGTCATGTGTAAATTCTTAAAAAACAAATGCAACTCTATCTTCGTGTATTCATTGGTTAGACTTCAAAATAAAAACCTAAAACTGTACAAGAAGTCGATACGCTGTATCCACTCCCCAAGATACGCCGTATTGATACATGTAGAAGTCGAATACGTTGTATTCATTTAACGAATAGCTAAGTATTGGGACTATGCTTGAAAATAAAGACTGGATAAGTCCAGATAGTCACAATTACCCGTATCCATGGGGTTTGGATACGCTGTATAGACATTCTGGGAAGACAGACTCGATAAAAATTGAAAATACATTTTGGGTTGTCTCCCGACAAGAACTTTTGTTTACAGAAAGTTATAAGTTAGCTAACCTAATCTTAATCCATCCTTATAAAATAATTTGGGGTCGAACGGGATACCAAATGGCACAAACAAATTCTTGATTAGGAAAATGAATGACATCCCTTTGTTAAGATGATTCCAAGTTATGATATTAAAATTTAGTCCCTTGATAAAAGTTTCAGTTTTGAAAAATTTATTAGGTCATAAACCACCCACTTCTAATAACCAATTGAGTGTTTCATGGACTTGTTTCTAAAAGATTTATTTGAAACCATTTGTGCATAGGCACAACATTGTATTTTATTTACATCAGGGTAACGGTTATTTGGACAAATAAATGCCCCAAAGAGTGTTTAATATCGACTTTATCATCATCATTGTCCTTATCGATTTGCAATATTGGGTTAAATGTACGGTTAAAGGAAATAGATCATTTAAGTTTAAACGTTTTGTTACATCTTCATCACATTGCGACAAGATGTTAATCTTTTAAATCAAATTCATCGATATGTTGAGGGCTTAAAGTGGGTTCAGTTAAGTAATCTGATTTAGACATTTGAGCATCATTGTAAACAATGGCCGGAAATTCATTCTCAAAATCTTTAAAGAAGTCTAAATCATCAAAACAACTGATCGCAGGCTTAGGCGACGGAAGTGAAGGCATATTGACTTTTTCATTATCATTTTCCGAATCCGTTTCCAAATCATTGGTAGAAATTATTTTATAAGAAAACGAGTTTTTGTCAAAAACTACCGTGTAATCTTCATCATCGGAATGTCAAACCGAAATTTAATTAATGCTTTCCTCTTTTCTTCTTATCTTGTTTCCATCATCGTTAAGAGAACTTACCGTGGGTTCACAAGAAAATGTTTTTCAGATGATACCCCATCATTAAAGCCTATAGCTGGGAATTCGGTTTCAACGGATCTGAAGTCGTGAATGTCTTCATCATATCAGATTTTACCATACTTTGCAGTTTCCCAGTTAAACACTTTCCCATGTTTTCGAGCTCTTTCTTCCTCGAGCCTGATGTATTCTTCCATAGTAATGTTTGGATCGTCCATCTTGTAACAATCTTACTAGAAAAACTTGTTAAATAATCAATACGTCGTATTCATTAAACTGGATACACCATATCACACAAACAGAGTAAGCAAACAAGCAGGAATATAAACTACTCTAAATTATACTAATCTAATTAACACTACTCCTAAGGGTTAGATCTAATGCTAAAAACCAAAATATAGAATAAAAATCGATGAATTTCACACCCTAGCAGTAACTCAACTAAATAAAATTACCACAATCCTCTCGTTGTTAGGTAATGGGTTTCGAGTCAATTTGGGTGACCGACGGCGCCACCGGACGTTTGGGCCTGGGATTTATGGGAGTGCGGTGTGCGTGTTGAAATGTAGGCGATAGGGCTTCTGGCGCCAAAAACTTGATGTGTCGTTGTGAGGTGTATATTTTTATGATTTCAAGTTTTAAATTTATATTTTGTCCGATTAACAAAAAATAACACTTTATCGGTCTAGTGTTTCACCGGACCGGTGTGGTTTAGATTCATTGTATGTAGGGGTCGAACATTAAATGCGAGGTTAAATCCTCTCATGATTATTATTTTAGTTTTCTAATCTAAGTTAATTATCTAGGTCAAACTTTGCTAATCTATGTTTGTTCTAATCTTATTATATCAGGTAAAAATGGGGGGGTTTCAGCCTGAGAGATTGGCACGGGTTTGGTTGGTGACTAAAATCAATTCAAGACACTTTAACCCACGTAAAAAAATTAATAGAAAATAAAAGAGCGGTCGAGCCTTATGATAGAAAACTATATTAGCCATCAATCATTCCGTTTAGAAGTTGGTTTATTTTTATTCAGTGCAATGATTACTTATCTCGAAGAGGCATATCATTCTTAGACTTAGGCGAGCTTCATCCTAAGACCTAGACACAAAAAATTAATTATGTCACCAATTTAAGCTTCCGCATATAGCATCCTTATTTGCATGATTATAATCTATCGTAGGGATTAAAGCAATGGTGATCTTGTTAAAACCCTTAGCTCATAGAGACTTTACCCACTTACTGCTTAATGGCAATTTATACTATAGTAGTCCACCTGTTCACTTTCCATGGAATCAGAACATTATTTGTTAAATTACTAGATTCACCTACTAGTCAACATGTTCAATAAACCAAAGGCAATTTCTGTTAACTAGTTAAGCCAGAAGCGTATCCTTAGCACGATTTTAGAAGGACAATACTTCTGATCCTATGATTCTAGATGTATGAATTACTATATGGAGAGCTGTTCAGTATCAGATTTACTGGTCGTATCAATAGATCCAGTTGAATGACAGGTCGCATACAAAAGCACTGCTTAACAAGTATATTGATAATATCATTAAACAAGAGACAATCGATAATATTAGCAAATCGATATATAAAACAAAACCAAATATTTAGATCTTCTATAATAACAGCTTATACAGAAGGTTCATTAGCTTCAAACATCAATCAATTAATACAAGAGTATTATTTTAGCCAATGGTAAACTAAAACGAAGAGTTAACGAAAGATGAATACCTACACTGAAACGATTACAAAAGTATAAGAACATTACAGTTGTCTTCTATGGAGTGGATATGGTTGCAAGACCTTTCTGCTTTTTTTTCCTAGAAAATTCGACTTTTGTGGTTTAGGTATCGAGGATATGATTTAGCACCTTAAAAACTCGTTGTTGAGTCATCTATTTATACTAGTCTGGAAGTCGGTTTCGATACGGCGTATCCAAGGGATTGGGATACGGCAATAATTAGAGTTTCTTGGGTGTAGGGACACGTTTTGATATCTTCCAGAATCTTCACATACTATATCTTTCAATGCGGCGTATTGATTTTCTGACATCGGCGTATTGAGGCATTGTTTCATCTTTGTGGTTCTTTTGGCTGGGTGCAGGCACGGATCACGCCGGTATCTTCCTTGATGGATACGGGTTATTGGTTGTCAGATGAGAAATCTTCAACATATCTTCGTTTAAGCTCAGAATGAGAAGCTCTATTGCTAAATATTACAAAAGTACTATAATTACTGCGTATTCTCAAAAATAATAATCGATTAGTAACAATCTCTTTTTGCAAATAATTATACAAAGGGGAGTTTAAATACACGGGATTAAATGATGCTATAAAATAGACATTATTTGATGTCATTCAAGGAGCATTTTCTCAAATTACAAATAATTTTTAGTCTCCCAGGCCAGCTTGGTGCCAAAAACTTGTTGCGTAATTTTATTTTAAATGACATTATTTTAACAAAGTTTTAAATTTATCAAAAAACTCAGTTCATGGATGTCTTACACGCACTAACGGCCGAGAAACACCGGTCGTGTGTAGTGTACGGTATTGGTAAATCATAGTAACAGACCCCGGTCCGTCCCAAGAGCTAAGTTTAGTTTAATTATAATATTGAAATGTCACAAGGTTTGAAATGTTTTTTGAATAAATTTAAGGGGAAGTGATGAAGGTGTCATTTTATACACTTTTTCAGGGCCGTTTAACCCCCTAAATCGTGTTTTTTTGGCCTCATAATAGGGAATTAATATATTACACGTGACGCCTCCTTCACAACCGATATCATAAGACGGTCACACAGATCTCAAGAAGGCGTCAGATTGTAACACCACATCCCATTATCTAGAAGTATTCTTGTCATGTCGGCGGGTCACGATTAAAACGCGACGCCGTCGCAGCGATTTTTTCTATGTTATACAGCCCGTAATTAGGGTTTTAGTGTTTGGTAAACTTTAGAATAAAAGAGGGTACGAACCCTAGTTCGTTTAGCAGCTGTTAAAGGACGATTTTAGGGCCTCAAAACCCTATTTGTACTTTTCCTTCTTTTTTTATTTTTATTTTTAAATTCATGGTCTATTAGAGTAAGAATTATTTAATCATTCATTATGTCTTGTTGTGTGATTACAATTTCTGTTCTTGCTTTATCTATAAACATGCTTGGCTAAACCTTCTTATTGTTGTTGATTTATGATTGTATGGATAATAGGGATGTAGATCATAGTGGTGTTGCGTCTTGTGAATGATTATGACATGTTAGGTCTTAGAAAAACCAGCTTTTGTCTGATATCGTATTGATATGTCTAGAAAAAATCATGATTGTGTAGAACAGGTCCATTCGGGTAACAGTCTTCATACTCACCTTGCCCCTGATATTGGTTGATCTTTTCTCTTTCTTTTTTTTTTAATTTTTTTTATGTTTAAACACTCTTAATTTATTTTACAAATGCATTTAATTTCCTCTTAGGGGCCTTTGTAATAGTCCTTTCATACTTACCGTACTTCGAGCATCGCTTATCAGAATATTAATTAGACGACCGGGTTTCCATGTAATTCGTTCATGACCTTAGGAAAAATAAATTACATGATCATCACACAGTTAGTGACAAAGCAACAACACTAGGAGAAGCAATCTAGGGAGTAATACATGATTAAATAAACACAGTCTTTTATTATATTGTTATCCCCAGTAGCTTAGTTTATTATTTAGTTTAATAGCTAAAACCAACCACCTCTTCATTATATGATTTTACCTGCTTTCATAAAATATAAAAACACAAAAAGAATCCTCTCTCAGCCCTTAGAATTTTGTTAGACCATGATCAAGCCTTCGCAACCTATTCCCCTAGAAAACGATAACAACCCCGAGTCTTGCCTATACTACTACTACAACGGTTAGGTACTCTGCCTAGGGAGTTGTAAAACTTCATGTAGAAGTCTTACGACGACCGCATCAAGAATTAAAACAGAAAGTAAATGCAAAAAAATTAAATTGAGAGGAATACTATAGGAAGAAAAGCGTGCTAACCTAGTTACTTCATTGCTAATGTATATGACAAGTTTCCTAGTGCAAAGTCTAAGTATCGTTTTATTAGTGTTTTAATATTGACATATCCGAATCGACGTTCGAAGGTTGCCTATTACTTTCCATGGATCCTGCTATGATGATGAGATCTTCTAGATTAGATCTCGATGTAGGTGTGAAGTGTGTGTAGAGTGATCTTGGCGCTGTGGTGGTGTATGTTGTATAGTTAGGTTACGTATGTAAAACGCTGATCAAGAATCCGATGCAATGACAGATGCGTGCAACTATAAGCCAATCTGATTTTGAAATTTGGGCTCATAATATGCTTTGCAGGATCTTATTGTTAATCCTGATTGTTAGCGCTCATTATGAGATAATGATCGGGTTTTTGCTGCTTGGAACTGGACTCTGGATGGACAGTAGTCGGTTAATGGACCATCTTAGATTATATTTGATCATTGTTTTGTGTGCTTTATTTAACACATAATTAAATGTTGTTACCATACCTAATCCCTAATCTTTTGGTTTATACTCGATGGGGGAATTGAATGCAATCATGTATGTCTATTCCATCGTTATGGATGTGTATATATGATTTGTCGCCCTTGTTGGTGTAACGCTTTTGGTGAATGATTAGAATATCCATACCCTATATCGTTCTTTTGTCATAAACCCTTGAGGTTTACTCCGCAAGGGGTGAATTAAATGCATTATGTTTGTCTATTATTTACACATCGTTATGGATGTGATATATTTGGTTTGTGTCACCACTTGTTGAGAACTTCGCTTGTAACGCTTTTGGTAAAAGATTGCAGGATGTTTCACCAAGTTTAAACCAATACATGTTACCCATGTTGCCTTTAAAAGCCATTTAGACCCTAACTCTAGTTGGTGGAGATTTGTGTGCTTATAAGCTTATGATAGAATACATGTTGTGACAGTGCTATTGAGCGATCACCTCGAAAATGAAACACTTAGACTAGATTGAGAGTTGAGGGATGTTTTATCCCCTTTTTATGAAGGTCTTTGGATTTGGTGTTTTCTCGCTTATGTATAATTAAGAAATTCATTCTTGATTATAGGAAAATCTTCTTTCTAAAATTATTCGACAGGTCTACTTGAGGGCAAGTAGAAGGTCAATAGTGGGGGGTATTTGAGAAACATCAAATATTTAATACTTTTTGCGTTTCAATTTTTCCCTATTAAAAATGCGTGTAGTAATTATCTTTATAAATATGCCTAAAAATGGGTCTTAACGCACTTATTTTCTTGTTTTCAGGAAGAAATTGAGCATTTATGCAAGAAAGCTGAGATTTAGACACAAAAACAATCCAATATAGATTTTCAAGACATTTATAGCTGCGTATAAACCTATAAATTGATTTGTGTTAGACTACCGTCGTCTTGTAAAGAGGTTCTTCAGCGATTTATATGTATGTATTTAGGGTCGTTGAGTCTCAGTGTGTCTGCTGGAAGGCAAGATAGGGTCATCAACAAGGGGTTATGGGCGTAACACTTGCAAAGTTTCGCCTGTAGAGTAACACTTCTCATGAGGGAATGATGGAGTCATTCCGTGAGGTCATAACTTTACGGCGTAACAAGGCGTCTGATAGTGTTACACAGTAGAATCATTTTGCCTACAATAAGGAAGCCTACATCAGCATGATTCGGCATTAGAAAAAAAACAAACACACTCACAAATGTTACACCAGTAACATGTTCAAATAAGTATAAATATAAGCCCTCATCTCTTCATATTCATCATCTACCCTACTACCACAACTATCATGGGGCGAAGTCAAGCGCTTCCTTAAGGTTGAGCTGAAATCCATCTGAAGTCCAGGGAGAAAATCACTTTACTTACTTTTTGTATTTAATCATTATAAACGAATCCGTGTATGAATGATGAGATTTCGATTAATGTATCATCACCTCCATTATTTTATGTTCTGTTACCATGAGTGGCTAACTAAGCAATTCTAAGTGCTGGCCTAGCTTAGATATGTAATTATAATGTTACTGATTATGTTTCCATGTTTAATTATTGTTTTATTATATATCCTTATAGCTTATCATAAATACCTATGTTTTGGGCAATATTGAAAGTAGTTTGGATGCAAGTTAGTCACTTTTATGTAAAAGAAACCGCTGAATTATGTATTAGCAAAGGTCATTAGTGGTAAGTTGGAATCTATCCTAAGTGTATGAATCGATTGATCTGGTCACCACCTCAATTTACCCTAAATAATTTAATAAGCGCTTGATTCTCTTTCAGGGAGACGTAAATCAATCTATTTAGCTTTATAGACAAACGTCTTTTTAAGATCGGTTTTCGGTACTTCATATGGCTACAAACCGCTAGATGAGTGGATCTCTTGTCCTTAACATGTAAGGTACATTCGAAGCAAGTGGGATCCATAGAAGTATTGGACATGCCGATTTCGAAACTCGGTTTCGAGATCTGCGCAACATTAGAATCACATGTAAACAATACTGACTTTGCATAGGAAAGTGTTCATATAGATAGATACAAACAATTCTTCTAATTTATGATTCACTTTAGTTTTAAAATAGGTAGGGATGATTTTGTTCTATAGTATGATGTGGAGATGCAATGAGTCTTACACCAGATAGATTCCAATTATCCTTTTACCTTTGTTATGCTTACGTGCAATGGGTGCTTAATAAAAGGATCTAACCAGAATCCAACGAGCCTTTACAATCATGCCAAAACGCGGGGATCTGTGACAAGCTATAAGGATATCTAATAAAATAATAATTAAACAGGAAACATTAATCAATACATTAGCAATTACATAACAAAATAGGCCAACATTAGAGTGCTTTGCCATCCATGACAGAACAGTTTCTTTTGTAAGCAAACACACATAAGAAATAATGAAGGGATTCATTGATGACAAGCTCAGATTCTTACATGATCTCGTTTTTTGAATGATTAAATACAAAAGTAAGTAAAGTGATTTCTCCCTTGGACTTCAGATGGATTTCTTCGACCTTTGGAAGCTTGGTTCGCCCCTTGATGCTGTGGTAGAAGGGTTGATGATGAATATGTAGAATGAGGGCTCTATTTATACTTTTCGAACTTGTTACGACGTAACCTTTGTAAGTGGTTACACCGTAATCGTGCTAATGTGGGCTTCCTTATCGTAGGCAAAATTGATGTTACAGTGTAACTTCAGCGCCTTGTTATGCCGTAAAGCTGACTCGGATGACTCATCATTCCATAATGAGATGTGTTACGGCGTAAACTTTGCAAGAGATTACGCCGTAACCTTGGTGATGACCATTCTTGCTTTAATTATGTTACGGCGTAACCTTTGCGAGATGGTTACGCCGTAAAATAACTTGAAAAATCCATATTTGCTTGTTTTTGTGTCCAGATCCCACATTTCTTGCATAAATGCTCAATTTCTTCCCGAAAACAAGAAATAAGTAATTAAGTACCATTTTTAGGCATTTATGAGATAATTACACGCATTTTGATAGGGATGAGTCTCTCAGTATGTGTGCCAAAAAGTTTGTCATGTTTGAAGTATGACTCTGCGATGTTGATGTGCTTATCCTTGAGTTTGACGCACATCTGTATGTGTTGCTCTGATCTATCTCGTCAAATGCTATTTGTGTAGTGATTTAGAATTATATACTTGATCAGATCGCTAGATAATCTATTTGGCTTGACTACAGTCTGCTAAGACTATCTCTGCGCTTTTGATGAACACCTAGGAAAAGCTGTAAACTGCTCTAACTCTCTGTGTGTTGCTTCTAGTGGGTGTTAACTGACCTTGCGCTAGTGTCTCGCGCGCGTTACGTCACGAGAGTTGACACATGTGATGTGTTACGTTCGCGCAGACTTCTCTCTGTTGATCGTCAGAAGATATGAGTAAGCCGGAGTGTTAGTACTCGCGGGAGATATCAACGAGGTTGTGTGATCTCTCTTAAGAGAGAGATAAAAGAGAACGTAGTTGTTGTTGATAGTAGATGAGACGCTTTACACGCCAGAGAGATATACGCTAGCATGACCACAATTGAGGGAAATGCGCAGTCGAGTGAGGTATAGTCGCTAGAAGATGTGTTGAGACTAGTGTTGATTTCATGTGTCACGGCACTCTATCAAGAAATGTACAGAGGGTTAATAATCAATTAGGACAGGTTCAGAAGAAGAAAATTCAGAAAGAAACTAATAAAATAAAAACAAAAAACACAAAAAACGGAATAACAAAAAATTAAAAATTTGTTGATTGTATCAGACAATCGATTACGCCCTATTCAGTAAACTGGATACGCCGTATTGTTGTTTGATGTCGAATACGCTATATTGATTTTAAAAAGTGGATACGTCGTATTCAAAGAGATGAATACGTTGTATCGGGTATTCAAATAGAAGGTAAACATCAGGTATAAAAATGCAGAAAAACAATAAAAGCACAAAAAACCTAACAACTAAATTCCTATAGAATATAAAATATAAACAACTAAAATAAAAAAATAACACCATCTAATCTAAAATCCCGTTATCTCCACTCGCTAAGTTTGTTCTCTCGCGCGAAGAGTTGTGCTTCGCCCCTATTCGCTCACTGATGATTCGCGCTTCGAATATATCTTGATGAGACGTTGTCGTTGCGTGTAGTAATTTGTAGGCAAAGAAACTGAGCTTGAGTGAAGTGATCATAGAGTTTTGTCTCTGTGATAGAGAATGTAGGCTGTAGTTTTTATGTTGCGCTAGATAGATAATATGGACACTACGATGGACGGGCAATCCAGTGTACCCGATTCGATTGTAGGTTCGTTGGTAAGTATGGTGTCCGAATCACACTAAAAGTGAACGTTCTGATACTTCAAATTACTAGTATTTTAATTATCTAATATTATTCCTAATTAAACCTAAACTAACGCAAATGAGAGGAGGGGGTTTCAGCCTGAAAGAGTGGCATGAGTTTTGGTTTAATCTAAACTAATAATGAGACTAATAACACACACAAGCAAATAAACAAACGATAAAGAAGAGTCAAGATGATCCTACTTAGAATAGAGAGTAGAAGTAAAACTTCATGGGAGTGAGTGAGATCATAGAATGTTTATATTGTCTATGACTAAATGTCATACTGACTCAAGTGCTGGCTTGAGCGTCTTGAAGTCCGCTATAAGTGAGAAGTCTAGAGAGGAGTGTTGAGAAGTGTAGAGTAGTATGAGAGCTCTGATCCGCTCTGGTTCGTGATCAAGAATAGATACCTAATGGCCAGCTCATGGTTGTCTACACATAAGTTATGATTATTATCGCCGTTCTGAAAGGGGAGATCTGAATGTGTGTCTAAGAACGCGCTTAGGTCAACGAGGCAGGTCGCGCATCTGAACTTGAGTGCCTCGCGAGTGTGGTTAGTGTGATTTCTCCATAGTACTCGCAGGAGTACTCTGAAGTGAGTATTTTAGGGGTGTTACATCGAGGCTTTACCAACTTATGCCCAATTGTTATCTATATACTGGTAGTCTATAATCCACTTAACGACCAAAATAAACATAACGTTATTTGTAGTCCTAAGATACCTTAGTCTACCATTCACTTAACCAAAGGTAGAAACAGGATTTTATTTATAGTCCTATTTGATCCAGATATATAGATAAGTTGTATGTAGTATTTATCTCAGACTCTAGTCTATAGAACAAATAACGATTAAGTTACAGTGCTTTATTTGTAATCCTAGATCCAGTTGAATGATAGATGAAAACATAATCAAGCAATAAACGGGTATGAAGTGATAAACATAATTGACATGCAACGAAAGAGTAAACAATCAATATAAACGAATCAAAACATCAAATTATCATAAACTTGGCTAATACCTACAGGTATTAGCCCATAATCTTTGTAATATTACACACTATCATATTCATAACGATTAAGGTAGATTTCATAAAGAAAACGATAAGCTAACCGAACGATTATAGCGGAGTATAATGATTACAAGAGTTTTCCTATGGAATTGATACACTTGCAAGATCTTCTTGTCTTTTAAAATCGTCTGAGAATCGTACTTGGTGGTTATTTGCTCTTCTATGCTCTCTTAAAACCGAATGCTAGGTTTTCTATTTATAAGTTCTGAAATTTGGTCGATACGGTGTATTGGAGAGGTCCGATACGGCATCGGGGTTAATTAACTTGGGCTCCACGAATATAATATTCTTGAATAATCTTTAACCGCCACTCAATACGGCGTATTGAGGTCTTTTGGATACGGCGTATTGGGAGTAAAACGTGCTTGTTCTGAATGTTAACCAAAGTATCTTATACAGCGTATCTGCTGATGTGGATATGACGTATTCTTCAAAGTCAGAAAATGGTCTTGAATTCGTCTAAGTCTTAGGATACAACGTATCTGTCTAGAATGATACGGCATATTCTTCAAATTTAGTAGACTTTTATTGAACTTCATTGTTTATGCTCCAAAACACATTTTTTTATCTAACTTTCACCACTTGCTCGATAATAACTGAAATTCATAAAGATAAGCAATTAAGAATCAAATCTTAAATAAACTAATATAAAACGAGAAATATATATGAGATAAATGATGATAATAATTAGACGTCATTTGATGTCATAAAATATCCCCCCATTTGAATCCTACTTATCCTCAAGTAGACTTTAGATTTAATCTTATGAAAACGTATCCCAAACGAACGTCTAGGATTTTTCCTTTAAGCGTTTTATTCAATTACTAATGCACAACCAAACACCTCATGAAATAGGAAACGAAATCACTCAAATCACTCAACTAATCTATGTGGTAACATTTAGTAGTTCGCTCAATTGCTCGGTCGTGACGAGTATTCTATCATAAGCTTGGAAAGGATACACATCTCCACCACTAAAGCTAAGGAGTAACCAGTCTAAAAAGGTAAATTGGGTGAATATGACAAGGCTTAAGGGTTGATCACTCTTTTCAATCTCTATCGATACCAATATTCCAGAAAAGGCGACAAAACCACAAATGCACACCCAAATCTATGTCCGAGACACTTGTGATTACTCAAATCCCTAACTCAAATAAGCTAAAGAATAGGATTAAGTAATATTTACCAATAGTATTGCACCAACAAGGGCGACACAACCACACATACACATTCAAATCCATGAATGAGACACATGTGATTGCTCAAATCCCTCATTCGAGTAAACCAAAGGTTATGATGAAGAATGATATATGGTTGGGATTAGGCATGGGAAACATATATAATTGGTGTAAAATAAAATAATGAAACAGATAGATTAAGTCCAACCAATAAATAATAATGTTGCTAGATACTTTCCCGACCACAACCTTGAAAAAGACGCAAATCACCGACTAACTCACGCTTTAACACAGAAAACACACGCTTTGTTTGGTAGACACGAATTAGACTTAAAGATGTCTTAATCATCATTCTTAACTATCAATAAAAACAAACCTAGTTGGCGTTCCCATAACAACCAACACCCATTCACCCATAATATAGTATAACAATAGTGGTGATATCTACCACTTAATACAAAAAGTACATAGTCAGTTAACTTTGTGACCAACTTTTAATAATATACAAGAATACTCTACATCGTTGGTTTATAGTACGTACCAACGAATAATCGATTATCTTAAAAATAATAAAATCGGCTAAGTTTAGGCAAAGCGATTATCTCACAATCCTCTCCTTTTTTTCTCTCTTACATTTTTTTGTATTTTAAAGATTTTTTTCAAACAACTAGAAAACGAATAAAGGTGTAAAATTTCACCACTTCACGATCATAATAAATCTGGATAATATTTTCATAACACTCATGACTCAGAAATAAAAATAATAGTGAAAGTAGTAAACATACGAAAAATAAAAAAACTACTTTCACATTCCTATTGCAATGTGCAATTTCCGACCTAACCAAAGATAAGAAATACGCATACGAACACAGAAAGTACATACTTTTACGCAAAAGCAACTAGCAACCAACCACGAACTTTAATCTATAGGGTAGGCTAAGGTGTAAAGGTGTAACAAAACATATTTTAGTGGAGTAAGAAATGAAAGGAATGGCTTAGAAGGTTTTTCTAAGGGTATCTTACTCTAAAGATGAAAGTAACAAAAGGGTTTTATACGGGGGTTAACTAAATAGTATAGTTAGTTAATATAACATAATATGTGTAAACGACATAGGCTATTTTGTTTAATCCTAGAAATTTACCAATCTGGATAGGTTACTCCAATTATAACAATAATACTCATTATAGTGGTCTCGAATAGTATACCAAGCCAAGTTTTAAAGTTGACTACAATCACCAGCACACTTATATATTTGCGGACTTTTAGTAAAATAGGGGAAACAAAATAGGCTTAATCCTCACAATATGGAAATAAGGGTTATGTATGCGGGTCATGCAACAAATAATCAACGAAAACATGCTAAATTTTTTTAAAATTTAAGCATAAACTAGGCATATTCTTGTGAAAACAAGGACAAGTAGTGTTCTAATTCTCCTCCCCCACTTGAGATATACAATGCCCACGTTGTGTAAATTTAAAATGCAATACAGAAAATATAAAGAATTAGAACGAAAAACTCTCCTGAGATTTGCTCGGTATGATCCTCCATGATGGGTTTATGAGCAATTATGTGTGTTGTGTTGCGAAAAAGCCTCTGAATACTAGCATGGACAACACATATAAGATTCCAGATTATTTGCATACCACCACTTTGTTTAGTACTTATCTATTTTAATGATAAAGAAAATCACAACAATTGTATCTCCAAATAAACGTCGGTTAGAATAAGAAACAAAAACGATAATTGTACAGGACAATCGATACACGTATCCATGGTGGTGGATACGCCGTATTGATGCCTGTAAGAAAAATAACCAATACGGGTCAGAGGTCAAATACGCCGTGTTCAGAAATCTGAATGCGCCGTATTGACAAGTCTGATAATAAAGTTTCAAAAGTACTAAAAAATAAAAGGATAATGTGTCCAGGGTATTCAATACGTTGTATTCAGTGGTTTGGATACGCCGTATCGACATACTAGACGAATAGACTCGATACAAAAATTGAAATAACATTCTAGATTATCTCCCGGCAAGCACTTTTATTTATTGAAGAGTCTTTAAGTTAGACTCCCTTCAGCTTTAGTCCATCTTATGCACGCTCACATGTCCACGCGTGCGCCTTTCAACTATGTTCTCATTTCTTATGTATTCGGGTCCCAAATTCAAGATTCCTTTGAAGAAACCTTTTAGCTTTTGATATGAGTGTAAATTTCCTTCCAATATGTCACGTGCACTTACTTGAAGTAATGATCGAATTTTGTTACATTACTCGTTAGAGATATATTTAAACCATGGATGCGATCGGACCATCTGATAAGTGACACTATCATTACCATCACGAATGGTAATAAATCCATCGATCCGTTTTGCTTCAACACACGCAACCCTACAAAATGGTTTCCTAACGATAACATCACCCATGTCTTTATCACGGTAAGCATCTATATTCTCCACAATTGCAAAATCTGTGACAATTGAAAAGTTTCCAACAAAGATAAGCACATTCTTAAAAACTTCAACTACATTTTTCCCTTTATACTCAACATTCTCTTTCATTATCGAATTATAAATTTTTTTAGACATAACATTAATTGATAAAACGAGGAAAAGTTAGCTTTCACATGTTCAATCCTATCATGCAAGAAAACCGTAAATTATAAGCACAATCAATACGGATCTTCCTATCGTAGTCGCAAAAACTAGGATATTCATCTATTCTCTCAACTATCTCATAATCATGCCTAAAATCAACCTTTGGCTCATCAATAATTTCACATTCCTCAATCTCTGGATCTAAGTCCTCCATCTCATGATCATTAAGCTCTAATGGTTCAATTAGATCATTTAATTCAATAAAATCCCCAAATTCTACGTCGCCCATTAGTATAGCTTCTAAATCAAGTTCCATTCGCTCTCTTAATCCTAATACACAAGTCTTTTCAATTATGTTACTAGTAGGATTATCACTCTTAAATACTATTTGTCATTCCTAATTCTTAAAGCAATTTTTTGAGAGAAGTGCAAAAATCATCCTTGTGTTTTGGCAAAAAACCGTCTCACGTCTCTTGTTAAATAATTGTCCAAAACACATCCCTCCGTCAATGTTTTGGGACGCGATACATCCCTTGGACTAACTGTGTAAATTTTTTTCTCGTTAATTATTAACGAGGGTCTAATTTTTAACGGTGCAACTATATAGGAGGGTATTGTTGTCTTTTTGCTGCCACATGGATGATTTTTGCACTTCTCTCTTAAAAAAAGTTTTTTTTTTGTTTTTTAATTTAAAAAAAAAACTTTTTTACATTATTATTCGTAAAAAAATTTAATTTTTTTTACAAAATCTTAAAAAAAAAATTCGCACTTTACAAAAATCTTATTTGTTTAAAAAAAAATTAGTTTTGTTTGTTTTTTAAAAAAAATTTACAAAACTTTAAAAAAAAAATTCGTACTTTTACAATCTTAGTTTTGAAAAAAAAATGTAAAAATTTTGTATTTTTTAAAATCTTAGTATTTAAAAAGTACAAAAAAAATTTAAAAAGTTTTGTAAAAAAAGTGCGAAATTTAAAAAAAAAATTAAAAAGTGCGAAGTTTTTTAAAAAATTTTAAAAAGTTTTGTAAAAAAAATTTTAAAAAAGTTTTTAAAACTACGATTTTGGTTCGATTATTTTTAAAAAAAAATTAAAAATTTCGAACTTTTTTTACATAACTTTTTAAAATTTTTTTGTACATTTAAAAAAATAAGATTTTAAAAAATACAAAAAAGATTTAAATCTTTTTCAAAAAATTTAGATTTTTAAAAGTGCGAATTTTTTTAAAAAAGTTTTTAAAATGTACAAATTTTTTTTAAAATAGTTTTCTAAAAAAAGACAGAAAATTTAAAAAAATTGTAAAAATAATCAGAACCGAAATGTACTTTTAAATATTTTAAAAATTTTTTTTTTTTTACAAAACTTTTTAAAATTTTTTAAAAAACTTCGCACTTTTTAATTTTTTTTTAAAGATTTTGTAAAAAAAATTAAATTTTTTTACGAATAATAATATAAAAAAGTTTTTTTTAAATTAAAAAACAAACAAAAACTTTTTTTAAGAGAGAAGTGCAAAAATCATCCATGTGGCAGCAAAAAGACAACAATACCCTCCTATATAGTTGCACCGTTAAAAATTAGACCCTCGTTAATAATTAACGAGAAAAAAATTTGCACCGTTAGTCCAAGGGATGTATCGCGTCCCAAAACATTGACGGAGGGATGTGTTTTAGACAATTATTTAACGAGGGACGTGAGACGGTTTTTTGACAAACCACAGGGATGATTTTTGCACTTCTCTCCAATTTTTTTAAATACATCTATTTTAGCATGAGTAGTAGATAAAAATGGACTTCCAAGGATCAATAGAATTTTGATATCCTCGGGCATATCTAAAACAATAAAGTCTATGGGAAAGACAAATTTATCAATTCCTACTAACACATTTTCTGCTATACCCTTAGGACGTTTTACACTTTTATCAGCCAATTCAATGATTAATTTAGTAGGAGCTAATTTACCTAAACCTAGATTGGTAAAGGTCGAATAAGGCATAACACTAATACTAGCTCCTAAGTCAGCTAAGGCTTTATCAAAACACATATTATTAATATAGCAAGGTAAAGTAAAACTCCCTAGGTCTTTTTCTTTTGAAGGTAGATCATCTTTAAGAATTGTTGAGCAATGCACGTTCATTATTGCCTTGATCTCCTTCTTGATCTTTGACTTTTCCTTAAGAAATCTCCTTAAGCTTGTAGCAGACTTTTTTGAATTGACTTGTAACTTCTTTAATTCCTTCAACACTTCCTTCTTATCATACCTATTTTCTCTCAAACCAACAGGAAAAGGAATAGTCACACGACTAAGCTTGATCAATTGCATCTTGTCATCCTCCTTAAGTGCTTCTGCTTCCTCAGTAGTAGTGATTGACTTAACATGATTTCTTGGGTTGGTTTTAGTTGAACTAGGAAGACTTCCAGATCCCCTTTCTTGAAGTACCTTGCTCATTTGCCTAATTTGAATCTCTAATGCTTTGATTGAAGCTCCTTGATTTCTGATTGCAACATCTGTTGAGACTCATTGAAAGTGACTTGTGGTCCCAAAAAGTACGAACTGCGTTTTGTCCCTTCAAGTTGCGTTTTGTGTTTCTTTTTTTCAGGTTGCATTACGTTTTGCCTTCAAGGAGTTACGTTTTGTTACATAGGCATTAAGTTTTGCCTGATTGAAGACCTTTTTGCAAGCTAATACAAACGTTATGCTGCCCAAAATGTTGTAAAGTTGCGGTTTGTCTCAATAGTAAACGAGTGATTGGTTGCGTTTTGTGATTGGTTGCGTTTTGTATAGAAACTTGTCAAAACCGAAACACAACTAAACGAGTTATACTAAAGCATATTATGAACAACATGCCCATTCGTGCTCATTTGTATTGATTTCGGGTTTTTTTTGGGTTCGTGTGGTTTGGTAACAAGGAGGACTTCTTTCCCTATACCATTGCGATTCGTGAAATCGTATCTATCATTGTGGTAATATTTCGGTTTACTCCGCGATAACATGTTATTTAACTCCGCGATAGTCAAGATTTTCTTTTTAGTTCCCATTTTTTTAAATGTCTTAACGAGAAGAAGGATACATTCTTTTTGTGCATGAGTTATTTTTTTATTATTGTTTAAAATTTTATAATTTTCATTTTTTAACCTTTTATTTTCAATAGTTTCATTTTTTAACCTTTAGTTAATAACAATATTGTCTTAAAGCCCTTAGATTTTAAATCATTTTAATTCTAACCTTTCATTTTTCATTCTTAGTCCTTTGTTTTCAATCTTTCTTTCTTTACTTAGTTTATTTTCAATTCTAGCCCTTTAGTTTTAATCTTTTTTTCCATTGGTCCTTTAAGCTCATAAATCGTTATCAAAAGTTCAAGTTCTTCAACAACAATAACGATTTCTCAAACAACAATTCTATTTTCACGGTTTTTCTTGATTTAGTAAAATCCCGCGATATTACTCACGTGTTTTCTCAGGTTTAATCAAGAACTTGTAAAATTCCGGTGTGATACTTGATTTACATTCTCAAACCACAAAAAAAATTTACTTTATATCTACTTTAAGATCCTTAATTATTTCACACATCGTATATCAATGGAATCTTTGAATTCAAATTCACAAGAGAAAGAGAGTTGTATCAATTGCAACAAATGCAACACAAAGCAAAGGAAAGTTGCATGAAATCTTTTTCAGACTACTTCACTCCACATTCTTCAGGTTTTTCATACAATGATTTAAAAATTATTGGATGTTTTGACACGGGCCATTTGCGACACTCTTTGTACAAGATGTTCATACTTTCTTAGGATATAATGTTACTAAACTTGGATCATACTAGAAAAAGAAACTTGACAAAGATGCATGTCAAGGAGATTAGATTTTATGGTTCCTTTTGCGTGATCAACATAACAATTTCAGATGTTCATTAACTCGCAATTCACTTGGGATTATGACAGTCAAATGACAGAAAAGTATTTTGTTGAATACACTGGAATCGAAGTTAAACAGTTTAGAGAAACACTACTCCTACACATGGGTAATTGTTAAGAAGTCTCTTGCTGAAAGAACACGTCATAAAAGACAGTATGATAGAAAGATGAATGAAAGACAGTGGCAGTCAAAAAAAAAGGGGGAGAGAGTGTAAGGTTGTTTCGAGTAAAGATTTTGTTGCTAGTTTAGTTGTTACTGAAGGGGTGGGGGGACAAATTCAAATGAGCATATTACAGTAGCAGTATCTGGGACCTTTATAATCACACATGCGAGTGGTTGCAGATATCAGACCAGTAATTGGCCCAAGTTCCTTAGTGCCTTTCCTGGAGGTATAATTGTCTGATCAAACATAATGTCCTTGCTAAGATCAAACAGCATACTGTGCAATCTGAACCATAATATGAACCTCATATTGTTGGAAAAGGTTGATAGCCACATACAACTCCGGATTTCCAACAAATATGTGTCATAGGGGAGGAGAGATTGACCAAGATGCTGAACAATATAAAGTAAAAAGTCCTTTGCTTAAAGCTGAGCTTGTCAGATCAAAAGAAATGATTGAAAAAGAAACGTATAATGAACTTTCACGCAGGTTTTTATTACTTGAAAAACATTGTATTTCACTTGAAATTTCAATACAACAAAAAGAAGCAAGTTTTCAAAGTAACAAACCATGTAAGAACCAAAGATTGCTTCCTGAGTTTTGTGAATTTTTTGAGATAAATGATTTGAATGCTCAATAGCTTCAGTCCAAATACCACACTAATTTGCAACATGAAGTATCAAATTAAAAAGTAGTGAAGGTTAAAAAGCACAGACCTTTAGAGCAGTCTAAGTGATAAAGCAGCAAGTAATGTAGCCAAGGTTTAAAACATGATATTGATGCTTTGGAAAACAATAAACATTGAATAGACAAAGTAGTTGTGACCTAAATTACTTATAGGGGGGGAGAACCAGAATGCGAGAAAGTTAAATAAGGAATATATGAGCATTTTTAAACTGATCTTACAAAGACTTTATGATTTATCAAAAAGACACAAATTCAGGACGAAGATCATAATGACTCATGATTGCTCAAGTTAATAGTAAGACTGTGAAAATGCTGTATTTAAAAGGCTCAGATTCAGGGAAAATGGTATTTGCGAATGTAGTCAATGAAAATTAAAAAATGAATTAAAAAAAGTTAAAAGAGAAATAGCGTGAGATACTAGTTTGCAATCCATAATTCTTTGGGGAAAAACCGGTTTTCAACCACCAGATAAACCAATCAGTTGTTAGGTCAAAAGAATGCATTTAAATTACGATACGACCTAACTTTTCAAAACACGGTTTTACCTACAAGCTGATGTGATTTACGTTTTGTCAAACCAATCACTACCTCATTTATTTGCCTAAAGTTCGGAGGCATATGTGATTGGAAAATACCTCATCACGTGATTGTACCTGGCTCATCTAGGAATAGTAAAAAAGTATCGTATGGTTCAAATGATATGGCTCATAATCTACTATTAGAGGAAGCGAGAGATAAAATGGACCACATGAAAGAAATAAGTAATTCAAAACCATAGTGTGTGCATTACTTACTGGTCTACAAAAACACATACTATTGGTAGCAAGCCAAATCCTAGGAGGCAACAATCTCATATTTCTAGGGTTTTCCTTTTATCTAAGAGTAGTTGTGGAATGTCTATGGTGTTGTCGCTAGTAGATCATCTCTAGGAATTATACTTCTTTTTCTGGACTCCAAAACACTTTGTTTGCTCAACGTGTCATAAATGTGTCTTTAATGCAAATCATGATAATTGTATAACAAAATTCCTAAAAAGAGGTTGAATAGGTCTCTTTGATACAGGTTGCAACTCCAATTAGTAGAAATACATGTGAAAACAAAACCCGTAGAACCAAAGAGGTCATACTCAGAAACCTTGGTAGGCATGATTGCTATAGGAAAGTTTTTTCTAACAAGTCTGTTTCCCGGAATTGTGCATGAGAAACCAAACACTCCTAGATCTTGTCTTAGGTGGATAACGACGGGTAGAATTTTCAAGCTTGTTGGTCTTAGATGGATACCTACTGGAAATATGTTCATCGATAGCACAAATAAGGTTGACAGTGAACCCCCAAATGGTTCAAATTAAGATATCACTAACCTATATGAATACGATCAAACTCTTAATGTCAGTGCAGATAATCTTAACCTAAGTGCATGTAAATCTTTCAATCCTAATAAGGAAAGACTCAAAGTTTGGTTGCCTCAAAAAAGCGGATATCTCATAAATATGTGCTTTAAGGAATTAATCCTAATTGAACATGAAAAATGATGTTTGTTCACATCAGTTCAAGCCTCGCTCTTCACGACAAAATGACGTTTGAAAAAAATGGTTCAAGCCTCATTCTTCAAAGTTTTATGACGTCTGTTCACATCAGTTCAGGCCTCGCTCTTCAAAACGCATTTATGCGTATGCAGACAAAATTTCAAGGCCCTCCGCTGCTAAAGAAAAGAAAGTGTACCTTCCAGTGCGCTTTATCTTCGGAGAATGAGAAATCTTCTTGTGTTTGACACTTTCTTATCAAATTCGTTTCATGCTTTTTCTATGCTCTTCTGTTATCATAGCTGGATCTAACGTACCTTAGATTTGTATTGTCTATTCACTTGTTAATCAAAAATGGCAACCTCATATGCAATTTTTGAGGGGGGAGAGAAGTCGCGTGAATCAAACTTCATGTTGATTAATGTTTGAAAATAAAGGTATTACGGCTCATGCCCACACATCAGTTCAGGACCCGGTCCTCAACTTTTGACTCCTTGAACAATCAGTTTAGGACTCGTACCATAACCTCCTTATTACAACACCTAATGTTCCAAACCAACAAAGAATGATTGGGTATTCATTATTTTTCCCTATGTTTGATGAGTACTTAATCAATTTAACAAGTGTTCGTTCAAAAATGTTCTTGTAGATGTTGTTCAAGAACCTGTTGTTTCAATCGGTACACCTTCATCAACAAGAATTGATCAAGATACACCTGCTACAAGTATAGCCACAAACCACTCAAGATCAGAACAATTCTCTTGTCTAGTCCTATAGTGTTGAAGAAAGTGATCATCGGTATGAAGTTGCACACATGGATTAATGATCTGTTATTTGTTCTTCTAATTCCAGAACTAAGTTTCTGGAAGAATCATCTTCCAGTTCCAGACGGTATCCACAAGTCTCCCTACTATAAACCCAAAGCCCTATTTGACTACTATGATGCTCTCCTATCTTCAAGTGAACACAAAAAGTTATAAAGATGCATTAACCAAATCCTGTTGGATTGATGCCATGAAGAGCTCCATGAGTTTGAACATTTGGAGATTTGGAAGCTAGTACCTCGTCCAGATCAAGTGATGATTTTTACCTTGAAGTGGATTTATAAGGTGAAATTAGATGAACCTAGGAGGTGTATTCTGAAAAACAAGGCCAAATCAAGGAGCAATAAGGAACATGGAGTGGGTTGGCTTTACTTCGTCGTTTTAAAGAATTTCGCTTCTGCTGATATCTTCTCCAAAACACTTTAGGAAAGACAAGAAAAAAAACTTGAATTTCTCATGAAAAATGTTTGAATGCAAAGCATGTCTCCAGAAACGATGAAAAAGCTGGCGGACGAAACTGAAGAGTTATTGGTAGGTTGGTATCTTCTTAATGTAATCATATGGTAAATATATAAAACCAAAAAACACAAAAAGATTTTTTTTTTTATAAACACTTTTCAAAAAACCAAAATACAAAAATAAAAAATTAGAGAAATACCAAAAAATATGTTTTTTCATGACATGTCTTCTGGATCGTTTGATATTTACGGCACGTTAAAAAATGTCATTCAATAATGATCAAACGGTGTGTAAATTAAAGTTCGAAATAAAAGTTCAAATGTTTTTCAACATGTCAAAAATGGTACTTACTATTATTTCTGTTAGACAAACCGGTTTTTCAAATTGAGGGAATGAACGTTCGCAAAAAGACGGTTGTTCCTAACAACGGGTGATTAAGTTCTCTCGGGCATGGATTACTTTATATCCATGCAACTCACGACTTAATGTACGCTTCAGTGCATTATTTCTTGATCAAGAAGAGAAGTCTTCTATTTATCCAAATAATTTTCCGTCTATGATTCTTCTGAAAATTATTTGTGTTAACCATGGTGGAAATGGTGTTGTCTTTCAAAACTAAATCAGTCATCTAAGTCACTCATCAGAAAAAGATTTTAAAAGAATTTCCTATCACTCAAACAATGTCTACAACTCTTTAAATAGAAAACGGGACATTATTTGGAGGGGAGAAATGTGCTAATAATTCTTTCAAATCGATCTTTCATAATAATAGGAGTAAACGGAAAAAGTTTGACAATAATGATATGATTTAAGGGGAGTTAATTAACTTTAACTCAATTAGTCTTTAGTTGATATGTGTTCAACCTTTAGGATTAGAATGAAAAAATATGGCAACAAATTAGGACGTCGCTTCTTTTAACTTGCATCAGAAAGGACCTAGATTTCGCCATTGGTATAAATTTTATAGCCCGAAAGATTTTTTCTCTCTTAAAAATATTGATTTTTAATCAAGGTCGGGTTATACCATTTGAAAAAGTGTTCTAATCAATCAAGAAATCAATTTTCGAAATACAACAGTTTTCAAGAAGAAATTTCCGAACACTCGAATAAATACAATAGATCTTTAAATAGAATACGGGTCTTTGTTCGATGGGGAGAAAGTGTTTTTGAATTATCTTCAACATGTCACGGTAATTATATGGAAAAAGTTTTAACTTAACGGATAATAATTTAAGGGGGAGTTTTAACTCCAAGGGCTTCATTTGTCATAAGTTATTAACTTTAGAGGCTTAAATATAATTTCAAGATTAGTGGCTTAGGCTTAAAACTACATTCGATCAATATTGCCAACACCTCATAGTTGAGTAGAATTAGTTGACAAAAGAGGTACACATAGGTTTGATAAGTATGATGATTCCTTAAGATAGTCAGTATTCTGCAGAAAGAAATGAGTACATTTGTGACTTAGTTGACTTAGGTGTTATCATTTCGACTACTTAGAGGGAATAATTGTGACATCCGGGACTTAGTTGACTTTGGTGTTACAATTTATATCATCACTATCGTGTAAGGAGAAATACGGACATCCGGGACTTAATTGACTTTGGTGTTACGGTTTCGAATGAGTTGTGTACTTCGGATATTTGGGCTTTATACATCAAGACTGCTTGATGCGGCTTGCACATCTGCTTTGAATCTACTCAAGAAAGGATTGCTGGTTCGGGGGGAAGCTAAGACAACTTCCAAATGGAGATTATCGAGACGGACTACAGATTGCTGACATGGACAGAATGACTTTGTCA
Source organism: Tanacetum coccineum (assembly GCA_026074375.1). NCBI lineage: Eukaryota > Viridiplantae > Streptophyta > Magnoliopsida > Asterales > Asteraceae > Tanacetum > Tanacetum coccineum. The sequence continues at coordinate 44,363 of BQNB010010104.1, forward strand.
TTTTCGGTTTGAATATTTTCAGGTCCTGTCTCATACATAATCTTGTGAATATATAAATGTGTAGTGTAGACTTAAACATAGGCTTATATAGTGTTTGAGTACGAATTTTCAAGAATTTCTTAGTAAATTCAAAAAATTTCAAATTAACGTACTCAAACACCATATAATACCCTCATAATTTGAGGGGGAGCATTAAAAATGTTCCTAATGCGGCTTGTTAATAATTGGACATTCTTTCCCCGAAAGCAGTTATATTTGAATCAATTGATATCCAAAATATCAAGAGATTTAATATTTTTGATAAGGGGAGAAAATGTGATTAAAATATATGGCTAATAATGTGATTTTTAAGATCTCAAGTGTACGCTTTCCCATATATGTGCTAAACTCTTTTGATTAATCGATGCACATATGAAGGAGGAGGAAATGGTTACGTGATTGGCAGAAATGTGGAAGTACCAAAGACCGATCATTTATATTACTGTATTAGAGTTATATGGTGGTTAAGTTTAGGTATTCATTCCCTTGATCTAGCCAGAACCAGAGGGATCTACCCAGGGATATTCTACTAGACAGTGTAGTAGTCCTTAGGTATGAAAAAATGAGTAAAAGTGAAAATAAAGGAAAAGTGCCGACTGAGATGGAGCTAGTACTGGAACAAACCTAACAAGGTACTAGTTATGAAGTCTCGGTAAGTGCTGAATGGGTTGAAGAATTAAAAATAAAAGTTCAGATAAAGGGTGAAAAGAAAGAAGCCTTCCTTACACTTAGGCCGAAACCGGGTCAATACATCTGCTGTCAAGAATCACAAAGATGATTGCTGACATTGAAGACTAACATCATGGACCCAGTGATGCAATGCACAACCCTCCTTAGCCACTCAGAATCTCTCAAAAGATTTTTGTTTCATTTCTCATGGAGATTACACGTATTTCTATCAACTTTCTCACTCCGAGTTAGTTGGTATTGAAAGGGTGGCAGTCTGCTCCAGCCTCTGATCACTAAAACTAAAGTGTACTATTAAGTTTAGAGCCAAAAAAGATCATCCATAAATCTCATTAGGACACTTATCAAAATTATGCTTGCTATCTCACACAATATGAATAACGAGAAATATATAAAGAGTCCTACGCATTATCCTTACGATTTTGACAGAACATCAGAGTGATACTCAAGTAATCATAGTGAAGATGGAAATCTTGCTTGAGCCAACATCAAACAAGCTCATGGTAGGTGACTTGTGCGATTCTATTCTATATGATCAAATTGTGACAACTGGAAAGAAGAAACGTTGGTGCGATTCTAATGAGAAACAAAACTTGTTCCAGTATATGGAATTGTTGATTTGATGATGACTTTTGGAAATGATTAAACTCTCGATGTGTCACAAAAACTACTTTTAGCAAGTGAACGGTTCGATTTGTTTTTTCAAATCAATTTTTATTTCAGATCGGTGAGATAGCTAAACGCGGTGGTTCTACTCATTCGTGCTGTGCTGCTTTGGGACGTTCGGTAATGAGGAAAACATGTGAGTTTGATGGTATCTAATACATATGTGTTAGGAAAGATTGATACTTCAGCTGGCTATCCTGTCAAGGAGATTCTTCTTACATTGAATCTACTGATCAAGGTTCGATTCCTCAACGGATTTCGAAGGTTACTCCAACTAAACCTGGGCGAATGACAAAGCCATATTCGTCCCCCCACTTTATTGCTAACTATTTTATTGTAGGAAACTAAAAGATGGTGGTGAAGGTACCTATTTCTCGCTGACTTACAAAGATCCATAACCACATGCTCATACCCGACCGCACAAAAATTTAAAGAACATGAAGCTCACGTACATGGTTCAAGACTTCGCTTACTCTGAGACCACCCCCCCGTATGTCCTTTTGGAAAGGCGACAAAGCGTTAAAGCCTAAAGACTACAAGAAAGATGCATTATATTAATGCTTTTTCAAGTTATCAAATCAAGAAAGGTATGAGCATGTCGGTCCAAAAGTCACAAGTTCACAAGATGGCAAAGTTTACAGATGGCGAAAAGAGATTATTCACATACAAGTCAAGATAAAGGAACAAGCTCAAGCCTAAAGTCAATTATAACTACGCCATATTCACAAGAAAAAGAAAAAGGAAAGAAGTCTGCGAGCACAAGAACGAAGACCTTCATAGTATGCTAGGTTTACGTTTTTGTAAAATGGAGTGACCTCCCTTAGGGGGAGATTGTTAGGAACACAAAAGTGTCGGTCAATTCCATAGATAACTGTAGTTAGCTCGTAGTTAATATTTGGAAACTTACTTAGGAAGTTAGCTAAAAGCCCATGGACAAACCTATGAAGGCCCAAGCCCACATCCAAATAGTAGGTATTTATACCCTTTCCATGCCATGGAAAGGGTGTTTGGTTGTATCATTTTTCACATAGTTATTCATTTCTCTCTTTTAATTTCTCTCACTAGAAATACATCCTTTCCACTTTCTCTCTCTAGTTCTTGTTTGATATTAAAGATTACTGATATCCTTCAGGTAGGCTAAGGTGTAAAGGTGTAACGAAATAAACATTTTGGTATGAAAAAGACAGGAATGGCTCAACAGGTTTTTCTAGGGAATCTTAATCTTATAGTGAGAGTAAGAAAGTGTTATACGGGGGTTAACTAACCAGTGTGGTTAGTTAATATTACAACATATAGGCTTTTTGGTGTATTCCTAGAAACTTACTAGTTAAACATGTTACTCCATCTAAGTCCATAATACTCGTCATTGTGGTCTCGATGGATATACCAAGCCAAGTTATAAAGTCCACTACATCACCGGCACACTCATAATTTTGTGGAATTTTTGGTACACGTTTGGAAACGGAATAGGCTTAATTCTCACAATTTAACATTAAGGGTTATTGTGTACGAGGTTATGTAACTAGTAATTTTTATAAAAGTTATGCTAATTTTTTTTTTAAATTTAGCATAATTTAAGCATATTGAATATTAATTTGTAAAAAGAAGGATAAGTAGGCGTTCTAATTATCCATCCCCTCACTTAAGTTATACAACATCCTCGTTGTATAGATAAAACAATTAAAGGAAATGGGAAATAAAATTAGAACAAGGAACTCCCCTGATATTTTGCTCGGGATGATTCTCCAATTTGAGTTCTTGAGCAAAAGTTTGTTGAAGAGGCGTCAGAATGCCCGTATGAGTTCAACACACGTCTTTTTCAGAGTATACCATCACCAATTCATCGATTTTGTTATAGCAAGGTCCTGCATAAAAGATTAGAAGACAAAACGTGCAATTCCTATCTCGGTTTTACAATGGTTACAATGCAGAAAAATAAATACACATACTGTACAGGTAGTTAATATGCCATATCACAAACCCAAGGATACGCCGTATTGCATCATGTAAAAATAAATGTTTTAAAGTTTGCAGGAATTTAAATGCAGAAATTAAAGGACTGATAACGTCCAGACAGGTAGATACGGCGTATCCATAAAGGTTCGATACGCTGTACTGAATGTCTGGGAAGACAGACTCAGCAAACAATTAAAATTTTATGAACGACAAATAATTAAAAACAGCCGGGTTGTTTCCCGGTAAGCACTTTTCTTTTAGCCAGTCTTTAAGTTAGACTTTTTCTCATCTACTTCATTCATCTTATTTGGTGCGCTTCACGAGCCATCCGCGATACTTTTTGTTGAAGAGGTCGTGGTGGATGCTAGACATGGTCCCATGGGATTTTCCCCAAGCGTCACATTTTCTTGGACTAATGGTAACGAATTCTTCATCGGACCCTATTGAGTATCGTATGACTCTGAATTCTTCGGATTTGCACAACTCAACTGGATCGCTGACGTCATATTTAGTAAGGACAGGTATTTGAGGAGAATACTTATTAATTTCTTCAAAATTATAGATTCCATCCCCTTCTTGTGCATCCAGATAGGGCTTAAAGATAGAGTCAGAACATGATTTTTTTGTTTTTATTGTAGGGTTCGTCGCATTCATCATTACTTGGTTCAGGGTTACTTATTGATCCCTTATCATTATATTCCTTATCATAAAAATTCCATAGTCCGTTCTTAGTATTTTTATCCATGTTCTAATGGTTTTTGAATTTTAATCCCAGCCAAATTAAAAATTCGAGATTGTCGGTCTCGTTGTCCAAGTCATCTAGGATTTTACTATTGCAAGTATGGGACAGTGGATAATATTTGAGAAAAAATTTCTCACTCAATTCATTCCAAGTGGTGATTGTACCTTTTATTTCATTATCTCACCAGTCCCTTGCGTGTCCACTAAGCGAAATTGGGAAAATGTGTAATCGAAGTTGATTTTTGTCCACATTAGTCATTTTAATCCATTCCAATATTTCAAGTACTTTCGAAATGTGGTCGATAACGTCGCGCCCGTCAATTCCATTGAAGACATTATCATGTAGTATTTTCAAAAATTTGTCGCCAATCTTAAATTCGGTATTCATGTTAAGCTTATGTGTTATATCATCCGAACCATGAAGGTCATCCTCAGAGGCAGGTTTTGTCATAGTTCCTGTTTTCGTCAAACGTTTCCTGAGTATAAGCACAAATTATTAGTAGTATGTGCCCTCAGGGAAGAGAACACAAAAAACAGGAAATCGAATACGAAAAATTACGACTGCTACTGTATTAAGTGATTGATACGCCGTATTCAATTTATTTGAATATGCCGTATAGATCTCTGAAGGTCAGTACGTCGTATTGACTTTGCAGAATACGCCGTATTGTTTGGAAGAACAGGATACGTTATTTAGATTGCAGAAATCAATACGCTGTATCTGGGTAGAAAGTTTGATACGTCGTATCCAACTGGTGGATACACCGTATCAGGTGGTCTACCAAAACATAGTACTTAGAAAACAATTAAATAATGCTAAAATTTAAACAAATAATTAAATACACAGTTAAATAAATACAAACATAATTTAAACAATTAGATTATGATAGTTAAGGGTTAGAAATACTAATAACAATAAAGATTAAAACTTTTTCACTCCCCGACAACGGCGCCAAAAACTTGATGTGTTGTCGTGTAGGTTAAATTTATTGATTACCAAGTTTTAAATTTATATTTAGCCGACTTATTCTAAAACAACACATTAACGGGCAGTGTACCCGATCAGATTGAGTTTCGTGGTAAGTAGGGTGTCGAAGACTAAGAGTGTGGATGTTAACCTTATATTCTATCAGTATTTTAGTTAATCTAATTAGACTAGTTAATTCTAATTACTTGTTAGTCATATGCTAAACCTATTTCTAATGATAAAGGGGGGTTTTCTGCCTAAGAGACTGGAACAGGTTTATGGTGACTAAAATCAATTCAATACACAATAATCACGCAAGAAGATAATCAGAAGATAAAAGAGCGGTACAAGCCAAATGATAGATAACTGTATTAGCCATATTAAATCTAAATAAATGCTGGTTTGTTTGTTTAGTGCAATGACTGCTTATCTCGAGACGGCATATCATTCTTAAGACTTAGACGGGACATCATCCTAAGACCTAGGCACGTTGAATCATGTCACAATTAACGCATCCGCATAAAGCATCATTTAGTTTAATTATAATCTATCTTAGGGATTAAAGCAATGGTGATCTTGTTAAACCCTAGTCCATCGAAACTTTACCCACTTACTGCTTGATGGCATTTTATATACTGGTAGTTCATTGTTCGAGTCTTTACCAATGATTAAGAACATACTTGTTGATCTAAGGGTCACCTGCCAAGCCAACTAAGCTCACTAACCTAAAGGCAAAGATAGAACATTATTTGTGATCCTATTGGTCAAGATATATAAAACACAATATGGAGAGCTATCCCAGTCTAGATTACTTGGTCAGTATCACTAGACCCAGTTGAATGATAGGTCGCATATTTAAGCACATAGACAAGTATGAGGTGATAAACATAATTAAACAATCAACGATAAATTAAGCATCGGGTAATTTAAAACCAAACCAAACATTAAATCTATTCATTAAGATAGGCTAAATACCCGAGGGTATTAGCCTATAACCATTGTAATTATACAAGTGTGATCAATTAACCAAGGTAAACTAAACATTTTACCAAACGATACAAAAAATTAAATGATTACAAGAGTATAGGAATTACACGGTGTCTTTTATGGAATCGTGATCGATGCTTGACCTTGGCTGCTCTTTTTCATTTTAGAAAATCGACTTTTATGTTTATGGTATAGAGAATATGATTTTTGCACACTAAAAACTCGTTTTTGATTCTTCTATTTATAGTCTCTAAAATTGAGTGGATACGCCGTGTTGAGTAAGGTCAATACGGCGTATTGAGGTGTATTCCTTAGAGTGCACGCTACGTTCACAATCAGTCAGTAATATATTTCCTCAATTACATTTAATGCAGTATCTTTGATTGTTTGACCAGCTGGATACGGTGTATGTAGTTAGCAGGATACACTGTATTAGGAATTGATCATACGCGTTTTCTTGTGTAGTCCAGGCGCTGATACGCCATATCTTCTTTGCTGGATACGACGTATTGAGTCAGAAATAAGTAATCTTCAAATATCTTCGTTTAAGCTTCAAAATGTGCGCCTTTTAGCTTATCTCCACTATGTACTCCATAATTACTGCAATTAACAACTTTAAGTAATTAAGTAACAATTCTTGCAATAATTATATAAAAGTGGGTATTTTATTTGGGATAAATGATGCTATAAAAGTAACGTTATTTGATGTCATCAAAATCCAATCAAGAACACAATTGATCGATCTTAGTATTCAGTTTGATCATGAATTAGGGTTTTGATATAGAGCTCTTTTTGCTCTGATACCATATGAACGAAAGCGAATTTATGATAAAGTGAAATGATTTCATTAAGATTGAAGTGATTACAAGATGAGTATTTATACAAAAAAGGAAGAAGATAGCCAACGGCTATTACACTCTAACAAAAATAATAGAAATTTAAAACTAAAACAAATATGTACATAACTAGTTCTTCATCTTTGAGTAGTGACTAGTTTGGTCCTCATACCTTATTAATTTGTTTTTATGCGATTTTAGGATTTCATACCTTACTGTTTATGATCTATTCATTATCATTGTTTATAGTTGTTGATCTTATTGTGACATTATTAACATTATATGTTGGTTGTTGTTATATTGTGCTAAACATATCTCGTGTTGCTAGTTAATGAGCTTGTGGAGGTATTTTGATTGGTATGATTGAGGTATTGTCAATTGGGTATCGTGTCATTGCATGGTGCAAGCATGAAAAGTGGTTACTGGACTAGGGAGGGAAAGAGGGTTAAAGTAAGAAGGATATAAATAAGGAGACATGTAGATCAAAGGTTATTGGAAAGAGTAACAACGATCCTGTTAGTGTGAATAAGGAGGAAACGAGTTACATAGCTACCAAGATCTGTGATATGGACTGTCAAATGCTTGGAGGTAAGCTCGTGTTATCAGGAGGTGATGGAGAACCTTTAAACCCTTTGAATTATGAGGGTCAAGCTACTTCATTGGAAATCGTTTCCAAGCTTGGCAGACACTTTTGGTACCCCGAATACATCTACCAAAGTGGCTACTACTGGTCATAACAATATTCCATCAAATAAAGGAGAGGATGGGTCAATCATTTTGATTGAGAGTGCTAAATCAAATGGTATGGGGCATGTTCCCTACGCCAATAATTTAAATGGTAAACCTAGTAACAAAGCTATTAACTTTCGTACCTTAATCGCCCCGGCTGGTAATGGGGCTGATGTTGCCATATCTATAAAATCGGTCATAGAGTCAAGGAGCTTTTCAAGAATTTAGATTATGGATTTTTTTTCTGGGCAAGAGTTGTGTGTCGAGTGGTTGAAAACTATGCTAAGAACACGTAAAGTATATTTGGTCTTGTTCTATGATGAACTTGAAAGGTATTTTATTCTTCAAATATAGTTCCAACACGGGTACGGAAGCAATGCTTGAGAATGGACGGTCGCTGATTCGTAATGTGCAATTCATCCTCGCAAGTGGTCTCCTATGGTGAAAAGGAAGACTTGAAAATTGTCCCAGTTTGGGTTAAAATCCATGATGTCCTTATCACAGCTTTCACAAATGATGAATTGAGTGTCATTGCCATGAAAAATAGTACCCTCATTAATGTTAGATACTTATACAGCCTCAGTGTGCATGGAATCATGAGGTAGGTCTAGTTTTGCGAGAGAAATGGTGGATCTTTAAGTCGATGTTGAGTTGAAAGACACTCTTGTTGTGGTGGTGCCTAAAATCGAAGGTAATGGACATAATTTTAATTCTATTTGAGTTGAGTATGAGTGAAAATCATCTAGATGTTCATCTTGTAAGTGATTTGGTTATTCATTGGACCAATGTCCTAAGAAGATTGTATCCGACGTGAATGTAAAGACACAAAGGTAAGCTATTAGAGGTTTTCATGTTGGTCATAAGTCTCGTGTTGTCTACAACCTATTTAAACTATGACTATTAAGAAGTTGGATACTAGGCACGCCAAACTGAATGATAAGAAGTCTACTAAGGTTGGTAATAATAATTCTGGTTCAAAAACTATGTTTGATGTGGCTAGTTCTAGTTGCACAAAAAGGATCTCTCATGTGGCTAACTATAATGAAATGAAAATAGTGATACCAATTCCGTTTAATGTTCTTAATATGGTTAAAAAGGATGTTTGGGTTGTTCCTAGTGATACAATTAGCTCGAAAGGTGAAATGATTGATGTGAACACATGAAATAACAAAGAAGTTAACTTGGATAATGAGGATGGCGACAACGAAGTGATTGAGGATACTAATGAAACAACGAGTTTAATGGATGCTAAACTTTATAAGGTTACTAGTTCTTCTATGGAGGATGTGTAAGTGGGAACTTGAGCTTATGTGAGCGTTGGAAGGAGACTTATGATTATAATCCGTATGATGATGATAAACGCAAAGATTTAACTCCACAACAGCTAGCATTTTGTGACACTTTTTAGATAAGGCTTCCTGGTCATAGTAGACGTTAGATTATATTTGGTCTTGAGTCAAATGCTTTCTATTGATTTGACGTATGTTTCTTTTGCTTAGAAATAATAGTATCGTGTTATGTTAGCTTTACCGTCTATGTAACGGGATGAGATATAAAATTCACCCACATTTGATATACTCAGTCGATTTTTTAAAGTAATATACTCAGTGGAGGATGTAAAAACCTTTAAAAAACAACCAAGTTTATTTTACAAAACAATGATTTTGTTGGCAATATGGTGGAATGGTGCCAAATTTAGGCTAAATTTATCAGTCACCGCAAAAAACAGACTCTCACCGGACACATCAACGCCACATCAGCTTTCTATCTCCTACTTTTTATCCTCACTCCCTCTCGCAATTCACTATTATCAGTCACCGGAACCCTCACCGGACAAAGTATTTTTTTTTATTTAAAAACTAAAACTTTTATTCTTCATAAATTAAAAACATTACATTAAAAATGAACATCATAAATTAAACATTGCGAGAAACGTGTTCGATTAAATTGGCTTTGAGCATTTGATGCGCTTGTGATGATTTGATGTACCTAATAATTCTATGCATTTGTTCATCGGATCGTATGAGGTCATCCGATTAATGTTCTTCCTCCGGATATCATTTGGGACATATTGCCTCCTCACAGTCTTTTATAATAATATTATGTATAGTAATATGATGCATGTATACATAATATTCACTAATTTCTCTTTGATGTAAGCCCCTGTGGAAGTGGCTAATATAGCTCATTGCTTCTTTAGAGCACTAAATGCCCATTCTACATCTTTCCTTGCCCCTTCACGCATTGCCTTATAACGTAATCGCTTGTGGTCATCATCGGCCAAATTTGTAACCGACTTAACAAATATCACCCATTCCGAATATATCCTGTCACAAAGATAATATCCCCAATGGTAAGTTACGTCGTTGGCCACAAACAGAATCTCCAGTGCTTATCCTAGTTTGAGATCGTTGAGTAAAGGGGATCAATGATTAACGTTGATGTCGTTGTTCGACCCAACAACACCAAAAAAAGTGTGATATATCCATAAGTCTTTTGATGCAACAGCCTCCAACAAAATGAATGGATTCAGACCATGATCACGTCTATAATATTGCGCTTTATATGCGACTGGACAACTAAATCACGCCCAATCTGTACAATCAAGAATTCCTAGCATTCCTGGCAACCCGTGTTTTTCTTCGTGACACGCGTATAGCTTTTTAACATCAGAGATAGATGGTTTTTGCAAAAAAAATCAAGTCATGTCCAATTTTTTCTTCTCTTTCCGCATGTAAATCTTCAACGTCTGGGAGCATTATTGGTTTGTAATTCATATCCATAATATGTTTTGTTTGAGTTGTCTGAGATTAAGTTTGAAGTTGTGTAAAGGATGAGGAGTATATAGTATATTATTTGAAGTTGTGTTTAAAATTTTTGAAGTTTAAGGGGTATTTATAGGTAAATAAAACGATAGTGGAAAAATGTTTTTCTTATATATATAACCCTCGTAACAATTATTGCCTCTTTCTCACGCGTGAGGTTTGGGGCTTTTAGGGGGGGTGGCACGTGAGGATTTCCCTCACTGGAGCAATTGTGAGCCTTTTACGACCCCAATAAATGTAGCCTTACATGAAAAGTAAGTTTTCATTCTTACTTAAATATTGACAAATTAAAGCATTTTGGAATAATAAAATGTTATTTTATTTATATATAACATAATAAATAATAGAGTTTTAGTCATAGAATAGCAACGAACTTTTTCAAATATACCGATTTGATATGTGCACTCTTAAAAAGTTGTACAATATTAACGAACTTTTATAAGTGTTCCATTCTCCACATTTTGATACCGTGTCATACCTAAAAGGCTGACACGTGACACCATTTATAATGTGACACGTCATCAAAATGTGCATAGTGAAACACTTATGAAAGTTTGTTGCTATTGAACAACTTTTAAAAAGTAAACGTACCAAACTGGTACATTTCAAAAAGTTTATTGCTATTATACGGCTAAAACCATAGTGAAACACTTATAAATCTATGGAGGATGTCACTTTTAATCAGATCATGGATGAGATTGATCAGAAGAATAAGGCTGTTGAAAAGCTTAAGAGCCCGTTTGACACAGAGTCTGAGATCAAAGTAATCAAGAGGTTTCAGCCAAGCCAGTCTGATGATGACGCTCAAATCACTTTTCTGGGTACTGAACCATATAATCAAACAAAGTCAACGAATGGTGACTTTGAATCTGACCTATGTTTCATGCTTGATGATGACCTGGTCTCTCTGACAGGCTTTGAGACTTTTGACTCAGCTGATGATAAATCTAAGGAAGGTACTGGTGAAACCTTCTATGCTTCTGCTGACATGCCAGCTCAGTCAGACCCCCTTGGTCATCTTCATGAAGAGCTGCGCATACTTAACAACAAGATTGATCAGCTTGAGTCTAGCATAACCAAGAAAGTGACGGATGATATTCAGTCCTCTGTGCCTTCAATTGTTGTTGAATATCTCAAATAAAATCTGCCTGGTCTACTCTCAGAGGCTCTGAAGAACACTCTGCCTCAACTGATTAAGGATTCTATTAAACAATCTATTTTGAAATCCATTGAAGAAAAATTACCAGTATGTACTGCACAAGTTCAACAGTCCTTACAAGATCAGCTTCCGAAAATTATTCTCAGGCTAATAAACAGAGAATTTAATGCATTTAACACTCTGGAGAGTCGCAGGTTTGTTACCCTTCAGCAGGAACTGAGCAAAGTCATCAAAACCAATCTGGGGTGTCAGTCAAAAACAAGGTCTGCAAAATGATAAAGGTGGTTTCTGACAAGCTTGCATCAGTTAAATCTATTGTGGCCACAAACTCCCAACATGTTCAGGATCTTAGAAGTATGTATAAGGACATCATCAGTTTTCTTCCTCGAAGTAGCAGAAGTCTTTAAAAAGGCTAATGCTGAGGGGGAGAAGTGGGAGAAAAACAACCCTGAAACACTAACTAAATAGAACCCTGATCAACCTCAGGGGGAGCAACAATCAGGGGTTGACACTATGGCTAATACTCAGGGGGAGCAACCACCAACTCAGGAGTTAATGAATGTAGAACAAGCCCCTCATGTCAATGAAGAAAATGCTCTGGTTCTTCATGCATCAGTGGAAAAGAGTTCAGAGGAAAACACTTCAGAGAAGATTATGTAAGATGATGAACCGCCAGTGAAAAAACTAAAATTTTTAATTCCAACATCAATTCCATTACCAACTCATTTGAACTCAATAATGCCTGAACCGACCTAAAAACCTGATGTTACCAAAAAGACAATGAAACAATTCACTGAACATCTTTCCAAGACCACCTCATCTATTTTCTCTCCTGCTCCTCCCAGAGAGCCAACTCCTCCTAGAGATGAATCTAAAGAAAAAGGCATTGCTACTGAAGAGCCTTTGAAAGATCTCATGCCTTACATTGAAGAAGGAGCATATGTGCCAAAAATGCCAAAAATAAAGTCTTTTATCACTCGAGATGAGCAGCTGACACAGGAGGATATTACGGCTCAAGTTAAAGAGATGAAGAGACTAGATGATCTCAAAGCTGAGAAGGAGAAGTTAGATGAGTCTCTGAAAATGATCATGAACCCAACAAACATAAAGGCCCGGGCTCAGAAAATAGCTGAGTATGAGGCAAAGAGGGCCAAGATGTTTAAGGAATACAATGATTGTATTAATCAAAGGGCTAATGAACTACCAATTATGAAAATCAGCTACAGAGTCAGCTCCTCCAACGATGCAACAATGAGGATCACAAGAGGAAATGATCCACTAAATGTTGTTGTTCACGACAAGTTCAGATTAAAAACACTGGGGTTCAGTGAATGGCTTGAGGTTCATGCTTTGGCTTCCAAGATAAAGAGCAAGTCAAATGATCAATTACTGAAAAACCTTAGAGCCAAATTCTAGTGAGTCATTTCTCAGGCCCAGAAGCTAGGCATTCCACCTCCACAAGAACTATCAACTTTTTGAATCTCTGCAGATAACAAAAAGTGGAAACAAACCTCTGAACTCATTAAGGAAGTATTTGCCAAAGAAAATGTTGTGGTTGATGGGATGCACAGAAATCTAGCTCCTCCCCCAGGCGTTGAAGGCAGAAGAGCTCTAGTCATTCATGAACCAGAGGCTGGAATCTTCTACTACAATGGGAATTTTGATCTGGTCTTTCAAAGAGAGTCAGAGTTCCATCTAGCCACTACTATTCAACTGGTCAGATTGCAGAATGCCATCATAAGGGATTCTCTAGAGGCAGAAGAGATGTACAAGTTAATGGAGCTGGAAATAAAGTCTATGAGTGATGTAACTAAAGTCAGAGAGATTGTAAAAGATAACTTAGATGGCATGGGCCAACATATGTAATGAATTAATGAAGTTATTTTTGTTTATCCCCTGTTTAATTATGTGTAAGAAGAAGTTGTGTTTCACTTATCTTAATTTATTTATTTAGCATAATTTATATTCAAATAGGGGGAGATTGTTAGGTCAATTCAGAGCCCAATGATCAGTGCCTGGATTAAACAGAAATTAGGCTAAGAATTGAAGGACCCGCTGATAAGTATCAGCGGGCAGTAAAGGACTCGCTGAGTGCATAGCCTCAGCGAGCAACCTTAGACATATTCACAGACATCGTCAAGGAAGTCGAAGACCAATTGAAGACATACTCGTGAGTATGTATTGGTGTGTGTGATTTAGTTTTCGTTATGTATATTTGTGTTTAAGTGAAAAAATTATAAAGTTTGTGAAAATTTGTTGTTTTATTTCAGGTTGTTGATGGTAAATTGAAAAGATGATGTAACATTGAGTTGACGGTGATAATGTTGGTTGCCGCTACATTCAACTTTAATATACGGTATTTTTTTTTCCTTTCAAAATCATTTCATATTTAAAATCAAATAGTTATTGTCATAGGTCATTTTGTAAAAAGTATGTGTTTCTAACATTTATTCACTTTTCCTTCCAGGTAATTTGAGCTAGAGGTTTTTTATCAGTTATTTTTATATACAAGACATTTCTATGAAACTCTTAAAAGGTCATCATGAGATATGGCATAGCTTACGCTATCTCCTAACAACTTGTAAACGTGAGCTTGACATAATTTGGGTTAAAAAAAAAAGATTCACGAGATATGAAATTGCCCAATCCTTGGATTTTTGCGTGACTCAACACAAGCTTAAACAGTCACAACGCAGTAATGCTTTTTTCTCACACACAATGATACAAAATTGATTCAAATAAATGAAATGACATGAAAAGAGGATCTTTCCAAGAATTTGAAAACAAAACATAAGATTCCAATATTGGCATAAATGAAAGTGTCTCTAGATATTTTTGGTTGTTTTGAGACCTTAAATATTTTATAAGCTTATAATAGGAATCTTGTGTATAGTACTACAAGTTTACTATAAATAGTAGATGACATGATTGACATGCGGTCCCTCTCCTTTTATGATATTACCGATATATATTTTAATGAAAAGCTAATATTTCTTTTCGATTATAGAGAACATGATTGTACTAGTTAATAACAATTGGAAAAAAAATATAGCATATGCACAAAAAAACATCTAAGAGGAGAATAAAAATGAAGCATATGCGTCCTAAATTCGTTAAAAAAACACATAAGGCTAGACGGTATGGTGGTGACTTTGGCCAAACTCACCTAGGTGACTTTCCCAAGTCACACGCGAGTCCCATCCCGGTCTAAAACTCACCTAGGTGTGTCACCCACTAGCATGGTGAGTTTGTCAATTTTTAGGAGTCATTTAGTGAGAAACTCACATATGTGAGTTGTGATAATGGTGGGCCTTCTTAATTTTTAATTAATATATTTTATTTTGTTGTGAGTGTGTGAGTATTTAGTGGGTTGTATTTTATATAAAATGGGTATTTTAATGAAAAGTGAGTTTTAGTGGTGATATGAGTTTTTATTACGGTTGAAATGTGAATTGTAAGGTGAGTTTTATTTGGAGAGAGAAAGCTGATGTGACGCTGACGTGTCATGTGGGTTTATCACCACCATACGATCCTGCCTAAAATATCTAGATCGAGTTCTAGACAATCTATCTGGGTCCACATTTAAAACCAAACTAAGCCTACGAGACTCAATTAAAAAATAATGCCGTTTGTTTTTCCAATAAGTAAAAATAAACCAAGAAAGTCAAGAAAGAAGGTCTAAATGTGAAATCCCAAACCAGTAGGTCAACATTGGGCATTAGTACATAGTTACCGCTGTTCTAGATCGATAGCTATAAAGAGAAACATATCATGCTTGGCAAAACAGTAATCAACTAGTACAAGCTGTAAATATAAAACGGCAATACTAGTGATAACTTTTTGACTATCCTAGTTACAAGCATTACAATGATGTTTGAAAAAAATTAGGAATGCAACTGCAAGAAGTACGTAGATGTTGCAAGTTATCAATTATAGACAAATATAACAGAAATATATAGTCTGTTAAAAATATACTACTATTTAACACGACCTACTCACTAATGATGATCTCAACAAGCAAAAGAACCCGCGCGTTGCGGCGGGGCTAATTTTTTCCCGAATAATATTTTTTTTTACGTTTCTGGGGTTTTTTTTTGGGCTATGCATTATGGCGGGGCTAATTTTTAACATTTTCTTTTTTTGTATGATTCGGGGAAAAAAAATTTGCGTTGGGACGGGCTAATTTTTTCCCGAATATTTTCTTTTTTTGGGACGGTTTTGTAAATTTTTTTATGGGAATTTTTGTGTAAGAAAATCGTAAATAGTTAATTAAAGGTGAGTCGGTCCTTTCTATTTTTTTCTTCTTAACTTGGGCCAGATTTTAGCGGGCTATTTTATGGGGGTTTTTTTTTTATGCTGAATTTATTCCCGGATATGTTCCCTTTTCTTTTACGATCGGTGAAATTTTTTTTGCGTTGAGACGCAGTTAATTTTATCCCGAATATTTTCTTTTTTTGAACGTGTTCGATATCTTTTTTGTGGCCGAGTCATGAATGTAAAAAAATTGTGAACATAGAAGACTTACGTGTTTTTTATATATATAGAGTATAATTTTTCTTACGGGATTTATTTTTTGTAAAGAAAATCGTAAATAGTTTAAAATTGATCGATGCCGTTCCGTGTTTTGTTATTTTTTTTTTTACTTTTGTGTGCCACATTTATGCAATTTTAGGGCTGATGTTTTGTCGACAAATACTGTATATTTTGTACAAAACACATATAATTATATGGCGCTTTAATGTGTTTAGTGGTATCTCATCTGCTTAAAGTATTAATTTTTTTTCTTGCTATAGTGGGTTTTTTAATATAATGCGGGTTGTAACGTTGTGGACCATATCGGTTATTTTAAAAGTTCATTAGGACAATCGAAGATGTTTCCGGCGGTGTATTTTTTTTTATCTATGAATAAATCAGAAACTTTGTAAATAATTCTTTTTCTTAACGTCCTACCTTGGTGCATATAAATTAAAAAAAGAAAAACCTAAAAAAAAAAAAATCCCACCAACAATTGGGCTGGCCCAAAATGAGGGCAGGCCCGTTAACTAGTAGCAACCCAAAACCAAAACTCGCCAAGGGTCTATAACCTTCAACGAAAAGTATAAATATTTATAATTACATTGGCAAGAAAAAAAAAAAACATTTTCCTTGTATCACATGAACAATATAATCATAAGGGTGCTACTATTTGTTACCCTTGGCCCCGCCAGAAAAACGTAAAAAAGGATACAAAAGATTCAAAATGTACAAAAGATTCCTTTTGTACCCCTCTTTTTACAGTGCAACGCAGTTTTTTGTCAGTTTCTGTTCCGTAATTTTTGACAGTTTCATACTTTTGACCTGTTAAACTTTATATTTTTCGTTCCCTTTTTTCCGTGTCACAGTTTTATAACATATACAAAATTATAAAAAAAAAATAAAAATAAACTACAAAAAAAAACCGCAAAAAACCCGGGGGGGTACAAATTGTATTTTAGGAGGGGTACATATATCATAAGCCATAATAATAACGTTCATGAAAATTTTTAACTAACGAAATCCAAAATGTGTTAATTATTATAAGTGTTTTTCTATCTTGTGCCCTAGGAGCACATGATAAGAAGGCCAAAAGTACACAGAGTCTCACAGAAAAGTACACAGGAATCCACAAAAATGTGAATCTCTGTGTACTTTTTTTTTTCTTAATGGTAAATTTATTAAGAAAGACTACAAAAGATTCAAGTAAAAAAAAGCACAAAAAATTTAAACAAGAAGGACACATCCCTAGAAAGTCACTTTGGCCACAAAAAAAAACATTGTCATTGGACAAATTCCAAGCTCAATACATAACACAACCCAAACAAACCAAAAAACAAAACAAACAAGATAGAAAAAACATGTGTACTTTTTATATACTTTTGTTCTTCTTATTATGTGCTCTTAAGGCACAAGATAGAAAAACTCTTATTATAATACTCCTACTGAATAGGGAGATACATCGGCTTATGCATGCAGTCATACGTTGCACATAATTAAGGACACTATGGTAGCTACTAGGGCTGAGCATACGGACCGTTCGACCGGACCGGACCGGAAAACCGGACCGAACGTATTTCGGTCCGGTCCTCGGTCCGGCGTTTTGGGCCAATTCAGTCTTCGGTCCGGTCGGTCCGGTCCGGTCCAGTCGGTCTTACCAAAAAACCCGAACATTATGCCTTGTAGGACCGGACCGGATCGAAGACCGAACCGGACCGGATCGAAGACCGAACCGGACCGGGTCGACCCGGACCGGACTGTACCATTTTCGGTTCGGGTACCTCGGTCCGTAGTTTTTAAAACCAATTGGTCTTGGCAGTGTCCGGTTTTTCAGAACGATGCTCACCCCTAGTAGCGACTAGCTAGGCTTTTTTGCGGGCCACATGTAAACTTACAATTAACCTACATTTAGTGGCCGTTTGGTTATTGGGATTTAAGATATGGGTTTATGGCAATTATAGTGAAAATTGTTGTTTGTTCTGTGACTTTGGCCTTTAAATAGTAAAGGGGACTCAACAAAAGTAAAAGTAGAGGGAGATAATGTGTTTTCTCTCACACACACTTATATTATAATATGTCTCTCTTTCTCTCTCACACATATATATATATTTTTATTTTTAAATAATATTTTTTAAATTAATTTTATTATTAAATTCATAAAACAAATATAATTTATCTCTCATAAACTCACACCAAATCCAAATCCTAAACCAAATCCAAATCTTATTCTAAACCTACTTATAAACCAAACGGACCCTTAAAGTAGCACGGTCCAAAAGTAGGTCCCTAGTATTATTTACCTATATACTAATCCTCGTGAAACAGTGCCCCCCAAACAGTGCTAAAAAGTGAGCTAAAATATTAGCCTAAAATCTGGCTTAACCTAAAAAAAAACCCACTAGCCCAAAATGAAAGAAAAATACAAAACGACCCTTCAACTTTTAACTATTTACGACTTTTTATATAATAAACTTTATTTATCAAATATATAACACATATCCACCGATTAATTCAGACAAAAAATACCCGCGAAAATTTTTTCGAATTGCGAAAATCTGGCCCAAAGTAAAAAAAAAAAAAATCCACTGGCCTAAAATGGGAAAAAAAATTACAAAAAAAACCCACCACCGGCCCAAAATGGAAAAAAACTTTACAAAACGGACCATCAACTTTTAACTATTTACGACTTTTTATATAATAAACTTTATTTATCAAATATATAACACATCTACCGATTCATTCAGATCAAAAAATACCCGCAAAAATATTTTCGAATTGCGAAAAACAGGCCCAAAGTAAAAAAAAATCCACCGGCCTAAAATGGAAAAAAAATTACAAAACGGACACTCAACTTTCAACTATTTACGACTTTTTATATAATAAACTTTATCTATCAAATATATAACAAATATCTACCGATTTATTCAGATCAAAAAATACCTGCGGAATAATTTTCGAATTGCGAACAAAACGAGTCTAATATTGCAATGCTTCTGAAATAGACACGATTTTATAAAAATATGAACTAAAATTAAATAGATAGAAAAAACACACTACTATCAAGCCGAAACTGTTTTAATACAAAGCAAGCCCCGCCGCAACGCACGGGCAATATACCTTCTCGTTTACAGCATATTTTATAACTTTAAATATAGGGGCAATTGCATATATAGCATTCCAAAGATTGATAATGGCGTATATATCCGACTTAAACTTATAATTGCGTATATATCTTTCTCAAACACAAAATTTTGCATATATATCCAAATAGTTATTTTATATATATTTAAACCCAAATAAAGCATTATAATTATAATTTAAATACAAAAAGACAATTACACCCTTATTCTTATCATTTTTGGTACAAATATATCTGTAAAGATTCTCGAATAAACATTCTGATTGTCTCGAAATAAACTCTTGATGAAGATCATATATCCTTGTTTCTGGAAATCACATAAACATTCCACATGAAAATTAATTTTTTAATTATTACCGTCACCAAGTTTTGTAACCCATTAGAGTCAACGTTAAAGATGAGAAGTTTCAAGATTAATTCATTCAAGCATATACATCATCCAACAATAAATTTTAATTCATTCAAATTATTAATGATTAATAAATATCAAATGATTTAAATGTTTCAATTCATTCAAGGAGTGATTTTTAATATAAATCAGAAGGTAGTTTATAATCATTGGTTGGGTGGGTTTCTGCTATAATGAAACATTTTGTTTTGGAAAGTTAGTACAAATAAAATAGATATATACAGTTTGATTTACCCGACTCAACTCACAGTGTAGATTTGTAAAAGTCTGTTTATTGATTATAAAGGGTATAAGGGTTAATTTATATTTAAATTATAATTATCTTTTCTTTTTTGTTTTTAAATATATATAAAATAATCATTTGGATATATATGTTATTTTTTGTGTTTAGGAAGGACATATACGTAATTATAAGTTTTAGTTGAATATATATGCAATTTTTAGTATTTAGAATAATATATATGCAATTCCTTCTTAAATATATGTATGATACGGAGTAATAAACTAAATAGGAAGTAGCTCGTCCTACGTAAGTACGTAGTACACATAAAGAGAAAATTGGTAGGTGGGCCAACCTTAATTATAACATGGCCCATGAGTTTCCATATATGCAGACTGCTGCTTTAAGCCTTTAACCAAGGCCACTGTCTCGTTTCTATATTTGGAAGCCATGGTTTTCTTCACAAATCCACGTATTTCTTAAGGGAATCAAAAAATCTACAATAATTTTTTTGCTTTTCTGTTTAACGTTATCTAATAATCGCTCTCCAACTCTTCAAATTAAGAATGAATTAGAAAGGAATTGCTCTGTGTCTATGTTGATCTTTTTGTTTGAATGTAGATATTGGGCATGTCCAATCATCTTTCTCTAAATCTTGTATCTTATTTGTTTTGAGTTGATATATTTTTCACATTTTTAGAAGACAAAATTATTTGATAAACTTGAACTGTATTTTGAAATTAAAAAATAAATTTCATGAGCACTAAATTAAACACCTAGCTAGACTATGTAAACTAAGGATTAATTTCATATATCATCATGCTTTAATGATTAATCTAATAAATACTCAAATTGCAATCATTAAATACATAATGTACAGTGATTTTAAAACATATATAAAATTCTATCTTTAATAAGAGAAGTTATGAAATTGCCCTCTAACAAACATCTAATTATGTCATAATGAGGTGTAAAATATGTAGGATGTAAACAGTCATATTTTTGAGGGAAATGTTTTGTACATTTTAAAATTTGATTGAAACACTCAAAATAGTGCATTAAACAGTTGTACTGTGCATATATTAGTATGCTTTAACATGTTGCACATAGAGTGTGCAAATCAAAACCTAATGTGTACAAATCATCTCCCTATTTTTAACCGAGCTAAATGAGTTGCTTATAAAAACAATTCCGACCAATCACATTAACTAAATTTAAATTTAAATATAGTCATCTTCTTTTTCTTTTCTATTCATCTAAAGTCTAAACACAACACTTATTGAGTAAATTATTTTTATATGAAAATATTAACGAAGTTTAAGTCTTTGTACGTACGTAGTTATGGTTTTTCTTTAATGGTCAGTGTTCAAACAATAAACGTCGTTCATCAAAAATGTTCAGACAATAAAATTGCAAATTTATATTTGCAAAAAGTAGCGAAAATTATTCTTTTCCAAGCAAGTGAGTAAAAAGATAATGAACAATGACGTCAAGGGAATGACAGTGAATCAGTTAATCACAAATCTAACTCAAACTTTAGGATATGAGGGTTCATCATTTTTCACCACAGTTAAACATTCCCACGCCCTTCCATTTTTAGGCTGTGTTACTCGCTCTATTGCTACCAGGAGACCCGCCCCCCCCCCCCCCCCCCCCCATCGAATAGTGCACCAAGAAGGTACAAAAAGAGAACCTTTTGTACGCTCTCTTTTTTACAGTGGCAACCAGTTTTTTATCAGTTTCTGTTTTCCGTAAATTTTTGACCAGTTTCATACTTTTGACCTGTTAAATGCTTTATATTTTTCATTCCGTTTTTTTCTCTATACCGTTTTACACAGTTTTATAACATAAACAAACATTATAAAAATACAAAAAAAATAAAATACAAAAAAAAACCGAAAAAAAAAAACCGGGTGTGGAGCGAAGGTTACAAATGGAGATTTAGGAGGGTGCGCATATATCATAGATCCTTTAGCTTAAGCGCACCTCATATACGTCGATACTAGCTATCAAGAACTTAATCAAGAGGTAAATACTTAGGGTACTAACACTACATATCCATCTTACACAGCAAGCGTATGAGAGGGTTTATATCTCACTAAAAAAGAAATGTTAAAAACACAAGCCAAACCACAACCCACTGAAAAAAACCCGCCCAATCAAACCCCCCATTCCAGCCCTAAAAGAAATAACAAAGTTAACAACGCGCAGCTAATAGTATTTTACATAGATGGTCGCCCATCACCCACCACACCGACCACACATAACCACCAAAACTCGACTCCACAACAACCGAAAACTACACAACATCAACAAACAATAACCCTACTTAGCAGAGAAACCACACCTCGAGTACACACTTAATACGTAAGCAAAAATTAGCCACATACAACCCAAAACACCCACCATCTAACAACCTATTTAGCTTGAATACGTGAGTACGTAGTTATGGTTTTTCTTTAATGGTCAGTGTTCAAACAATAAACGTCGTTCATCAAAAATGTTCAGACAATAAAATTGCAAATTTATATTTGCAAAAAGTAGCGAAAATTATTCTTTTCCAAGCAAGTGAGTAAAAAGATAATGAACAATGACGTCAAGGGAATGACAGTGAATCTGTAAACAAATCTAAACCTAACGTTGGAATGGGTTCATCATTTTTTACCACAGTTAAACATTCCACGCCCTTCCATTTTTAGCTTATGCTCAACTCATATACTTCGTACTAGCTTCAAGACTTAATAGAGTAAATTTATGTGTACTTATCTTCTTACACACAAGCATATAGTATTATGTTTGTTTTTTTCCTTGTCTTTCAAAAAAAAATTATGTTTTTTTTGTCCGTTTATTACCATCTATTTACACCACACCGTCAATTTTGATATTTGTCAAAACCGTGTGAGTGTAAAAACAAAAAAGTAGGAGGATATATCATTTCTCGTATTATTTATATGCATGTTTTTTACAGGTATACTCAAATTATTTATCTGCTTCTTTTATTTTTATTTGTGGACTTCTCTATTTGTTCAATCAAGTTACATAACCAATCTACGAGCTTCTTTAAATATATATGGTTGACATTCAAAATTCAAGAACAAGAAAGTGACCCTACACCAAAAAAATTAATACGAGTTCTTGACTTTTCAATCCGTGAACAATTTTTTCGTAAAAAATATTACGAGCATAAAAGAGATATACCAATACCAATATTAAAATATTGCACTAATTATTTAACCACTAATCATTATTTAATTATTTTAGGATGCATTGGACAAATTTTATTCAAAATTATGTACGTATTTTATTGTAGACCGACGCTAAACATTGTAATTATAGTATGACACAAGTAAAGGAAGCATCCGTCAACCAATTTACCAGAAAGAAATAACATATGTACACTTATTTATGCATAACATAAATGTAAATTCTTTGCGCTTTAGGGGTAAAATTTCTTTTTGTTTGAATACTAAAATTAACATAAGTCATATGATTTTACGACGAGAAAATATGAGACTCTTAACTTAAGTAAAAAGTGGGTTATCTATATTTCGCGTAGAGGTATTGAGATCGATTCTATCCTATTTTCCCATTTTGTGATAGCGTGAGTGTTGCATCTACGAGAACAATATTTTTTAGTTTGTTGTATAAGTTAGAGCCAAATTGCGTCTCAAAATCTGTTCTTGTGAGGATATCTAATATTTCGGCGAACGTTAACAAAGGACATCCACTCACCAGAAATGATCCACTTGAATGGCCACTTTACGTCATCAGTCTCAAATTTACAGACTGCATGGATACCAAGGTGTTCTTTTCTGCGGTTTGGTGTGCATTTTTGGTCTTATCGAAACAGAACTTCTATTCGAGGCGAGAGAAGAATCCATTCAAATCGATTATTTTTGATGATACGTTGTTTCATATCTTTTATGGGTGTAATACTCCAGATGTAATAGCAATCGTTCAGTTTGGGATGATTGTCTTAAAAACCCTTCTTGATTCTCTGTAAATTCTAGCTCCTTACATAGGTTTATTCTTATAAAATCCGTTGTTCAAATAAAGTCAAAAGTGGGTATCTCGCTTTCCATCTCAAATCAATTTTTAATGGGTATACTAGATTGTGGTTACTCACGTTCAGCCCAGCTAAAAAAGTACTACGCGCAAAGTACACAAAAACAATTTCGTTTTGTGACCCTTTTTTTTACAGATGTAACGGTCTAGTTATCTTTTATATCAGTTTTCTGTTCTCGGTAATTTTTAACAGTTTCATACTTTTGACCTGTTAAACTTTATATTTTTCGTTCCATTTTTTTCGTGTCACAGTTTTATAACATATATAAAATTATAAAAAAAAATTAAAAATTAAAAAAATCAAAAAACATGGTGGGATACAAATGGTTTTTTTTGGGGTATTTATATCATGAGCCATTTTTAATTTTAAATTACTATACACACTTTCAAAAGATATACAATTATTGTATATCTTTTTAAGGGCTAATATATTAACAACTCCAAAAAAGCAACGAGAATGTACAAAACAGAAGCAACCAAAAAATATACAACAATATTATACTGAGCACTAATGAAATCTTATATCAATTTTTAAAAGTGTTTTTATTGTTCAAAATTAAAAAGCTACATTGGTTATGAGATATAACTTGACATACGTAAAAGGAAACATATAACTTGGGATTGAGACAGTACATGTAAAAGAAAAACTCATTTATGAAACAAAAATGATGATGTGTAGTATAGTGTAGTAGACGCTGAAATGAAAGATTAACAAAGGGCTAAAAACGGAAAAGTAAAAAAGTAAAAGAAGAAAAGTGAAGGTGGGACTTGCAAGGTGTTTTGCCGTACTATTATTGGGTTGAACATTTCTGGAAAGTTTTCCATTTTTTGCCATTATTCCCCCCTTTCCTTTCTTTATCTTTTTTTATTTTTCTTTCTAGAATTACCCTTTAGTTACCACAGTACTCATTGTTCGAGTAGATAAATTATAACACTTGTGGTTTTCGATTGCCCTAAACAATAACAAAAAAAGCCTTATAACACTTGTAAATTAAAAAGAAATTACATATAAACTTGAATTATATGACTTATATATATATATATATATATATATATATATATATACATATATATATATATATACATATATATATATAGAAATGATAAAAAGAAACCACAACCACACATTTTAAAATGCACTTCATATAACTCATGCATACTCCCATTGATTTGTCCTGTTTTTCTATTTAAAAATGTAGTGGCTTAGATTTAGTATTCATTCTTATTATTTCTTTTATTTTCTTCATCACCCGGATCCCTTACTATCTATCTATATATATATATATATATATATATATATATATATATATATATATTATATATATATATATAATAAATAAACTATCATATTTATCTATTTAAAAATGGTGTTGGTGCTTTAAAGTTGTTAAAGTGAGAAGAAGCAATAAAAATTAGGACAATGTCACATTGTTTCATTAGTTGTTGGTCCGTGTACGATTTGTTGGTTCGTGTACGAGTTGTTGGAGGTTTTGGTTCGTGTACGAGCAATTGGTTCGTGATTTTTAGTAATACAAGTTTCTTGTGTATCAGTTGTTTATCATAGTTTAGCATTTATTTGTTAACTCAGATGTAACTTAGTAAGGTTGGTATCATTCATTTTGCGAATTAAAATGTATATTTTATAATAGTTTTTTGTGAAGCAAAATTATGTTATCAATGTATCAGTATAAATGATGGGTATCTTAAATTTTCGTTTGTGGTGTACATCAATTTTTATGTATTAGATTTAATTTCATGTTCTACTATTAATTAAATACATATTAATTTAATAGATTCAATTGTAGTTAAGATCATTCTCATTTTAACAACTTTAAGTCTACTACACTACAATAAACCCTCCCCAATTATATATATATATATATATATATATATACTATATATATATATATATATTATTATTATAATCTTATGTATATATAAATATTATATATATTATATATATTATAGTGTGGATTTTCAAATGGGACCAGGGTTCTTGCGTTCACAAGAAGTGTATGGAGGTTAAGTGTCTCTAGTTTTTATCCTTTAATAGGGGCTACTTTTCAAATGGGTTTGAGTTTCATATCAATGGGATTATTCATTGTGGTGTCGTCTTGCATCATGTATATTGCATGGCTCCTTCATTATATAAATTATCTTCGTTTCGTTATAAGACTTGGAAATCCATTATTCGGGAGGTGCATTGCCTTAAAGATCGTGGTGTGGACATGATTTTTCACTGTCTATTCGTGTGGGTCCATGGTTTGCGCACGCAATTTTTGGAATGAAGTTTGGATTGGTGACATCTCAACTTCGGGTTATGTTTCACGAATTTATGACTTTGGTGAATAATAAGTTTGTAACGCGTGCTGATAAAATGCAATTCGCGGTTACCTTTCTCTTCGTCGTTTGTTAGTGGATGGGGTTGATTCCTTCTCAATTAGCTCTTCTTCAAAAGATATTGAAAGGGACAATTGTTGTCTAATATGTAGGATAGATGGGTGTGGAATTTAAATGGGGAAGGTGTTTTTCGGGTCAAAGATGTTCGCATTCTTCTTGATGAATGTTCTTGCGAAGAAAGCCCCTACTCTACTCAAATGGGTTAATATGTTCCAATTTAAATAATAAATGTTTTTGTTGGAAGGTTTTTTGGATCGGTTGCCTACTCGATCAATTTACAACATCGTGGTGTCCTAGTTTCTGATCTTTTTATGTCCGCTTTGCTTCTCTGCTCAGGAAAGATTCCTCAGCACTTGTTCTTCATTTGAGATTGGATACCGGATATCGTCAGGCTCGTATGCCGCTGGGTGGAATTATCATGGACGGACCCGTGGTTCATATGCTGAATGGCTTAATGGTTCAATTCCATCAGATTTAAGCTCTAAAGTTAAAGATTAGCTGGAATGAGTTCTTTTATATACTTGGTGGAGCGTATGGATGTTTGTAATCAATTGCTTCTTCTCTGTCGAAAGTCCCTCGTAGATGATATTTTTGACGATATTGTTTCGCAGATCTTTCACTTGTGCATTTCTAGATGTATTTGTACTTTTAGGTGGGTATAGTGGTTGCAACACCCATTTGATCTCTTAATAATTTTTTTCTAGCTTTTTGTAGTTGGTTTTATAATATATATAGAGTTAGGATCAAATAAGAAGAAAACTTAAAATGAGAATGATAAGAAGAAACCACAACCACACATTTAAGATGCACCTACAAAAATGGATGCATCTCCCATTAAAATTCTCTCTCCTATTTAAAATGCGTGGCTAGAAATCCTTCTTATTCTTCTCATTATAGTTTTTCTTCTCACCGGATCCCTACTATATATATATTTAATATTATACGTATTAATATACAAAACTAATTGAAATAATGCCTCTTTTAAGTGAAGGTCATGTGCGACGACACCTATTACACACCCTCTAAGACCTCTCTGATCCTCAGCACGCATGAAGTTTCAACATATATCTTATCCCATACTTAATTTGTTTTGATATAAAGTCATTATTATCTAAATTTTAATTATTTATGCATACAAATTTTATATTATTTGATTTTAATAGTGCAATTAAACTTATAAAAAAGAATAATCTTAGTCGTTATTGAATGTGGATAATTAAAAAAATTCCTTTTTTGAACATCCTTATTTAATTTCATAAAGAAAAATAGCATGAGTTGTCCGTATGTGTGTAATCTCGTTCATTTATTTACATATAACAGTTCCTCATGCTTTGATGATTATATTTTCATGCAGATAATAGTATTATTTACAACAACATATATGTTCTTTTTATAAATCTATAGGTATTTACTAAATTTATAAAGTTATTAAAAAATATGAAAACTGATAAGTGTACTTAAGTTTTTATAATCTTTTAAAAAATTAGTACATAAAGTTTTATCACTTACTCTTTTTCTGTTTTTTTTTCTTTTTAAAACTGGCACATGTTTTTTATTAGATAATTTTTTTGGATGACATTTAGATATGTTTAGCAAATTAAAACCAATTTTGACTTTCTTATAACAATTAATCAGAAGACTCGATTTTAAATTTTAGTCTCTTATACGTTAATTTTTTTTGAACATCTCTTATTGGTTAATTGAAAAATACTTTTGTACAATTCAAGGTTGTAAAAATGGCTAGGCGCTCCCAGAGTGGTCGGGTAGCGCCTAGCGATTAATCGGTTATGCGGGGTTTAATCAAGGATTAATCGGATTGGATTTTTTATATACGAAATTATAATTTTAGATATAATATATATAAGATAAGCATGGTATTTCAAAGTTTAAAACTTCAAATATTTCAAGTGATCCGATTTTTTCATTATTTATTCCGATTTATTCCGATTTTTTTTTATTTTGACCGATTCGTAAATATCAACGTAAACGTATGAAATTAATAAAAAGTAAGACGTATTAAATTAAAAACTTTTATTCTCCCTAAGTTCTCTCTATATCTCTCGACTACTGTAATCTCAAGTCATCTCCAATTGTTTTTTTTCTATCTTCTCTTCACCTAAATCTTCAATTCTAACAGCCATTGTTGACTTTATTTGGTTTCATATCAGATAAAATCAATAGTTTAATCAATTGGTTAAGAAAGAAAGTGTATCACATCTCTGTTATTTCATACTTCACCTGTACCCTAGGCCCAATATGGGCCCACCAAGACTAAATAATGTTTTTTTTATGCTCAACAGTTTTTACACCACAAATGCAATTACAGATTTCGCATACCCTGGTCAACGGTATACTCCGGTTTTCGCTCTGGCTATTTATATGCTTCCCAGGCTACTACCTTACCAAAGTTGCGTTGAGCACATCCGCTGCGCAAGACCCGACTTGGCACATGGATACAAGTGTCTCATCTCATTTAAATTTTAATGCAAGTAATTTAAGTATGATTTTTTATAAACTCTTATTTCCATCTGTTCACGTTGGTGATTGCAAGTCTATTTCCGTCACCAACACAGGCCATAGCATTATTCCTTCCCATCATCGCCCACTTCATCTTCATAATGTTCTTGTAACCCCCAATATAATTAAAAATCTCATCTATGTTCGTCAGTTCACTAGGGACAATAATTGTACTATTGAATTTGTCGTCTTTGGTTTTTTTGTGAAGGATTACTTGACTCATTAACGGCCCGCATCAACGCGCGGGCAATCATGGTTAACACATATTTACCCAAATCTTATAAAATTATATTAAAAAGAACCAAAATACCCAAAAAAAACAACCTTTAACCACATAATTTTTAAAAAATTAGCACACGCAAACCACATTTTTTTTGAACGGCAATTTTATTAATGAAATGCTAGTAAGGAACTAGCAAATTACAAAGGAATTAAAATAGGATTTTTAATCCAGTCAGACATATTAAACGAGGAATTACATCTATTATAAACCCAAAAATAAGACATAGACACAATATCGTCGAACAATGTCGCCTTCCTCGGATTTTTAACGTCAAAGAGCATCTTGTTGCGAAAAGTCCACACATACCACCACATAATATAGAACACACCCTCCAACATCCTTTTGTTCTTGATAGGAAGACGAAGATTTTGTATCCACAGATCCCAGTCAGAATAAGAATCAATATCCACGCGAACGGATAAAGGTATGGTGTAATAATCAACACTTAAGCAAAGATAGGAGGTATGTTAGGCTGGATGGAGCGAACTCACTATCCATATCAGAGTCACATCAGATTTCTCTCTCCTCTCACTTAACTCACTACAACTCACCATTCAACCGTACTGGTAACTTTGCAACTTACCATTCGTCACAATTTTTTTTATTTAAATATTTTTATTCCTAAACTAAAAACGTAAATATCAACGTAAACGTATGAAATTAATAAAAAGTAAGACGTATTAAATTAAAAACTTTTATTCTCCCTAAGATCTCTCTATATCTCTCGACTTCTGTAATCTCAAGTCATCTCCAATTGTTTTTTTCTATCTTCTCTTCACCTAAATCTTTAATTCTATCAGCCATTGTTGACTTTATTTGGTTTCATATCAAATAAAATCAATAGTTTAATCAATTGGTTAAGAAAGAATGTGTATCACATCACTTTATTTCAATATTTTCACCTGTACCCTAGCCCAATATGTGGCCCACAAGACTAATGTTGCTCAATTGTTTACACCACAAATGCATTACAGATTCCGCATCCCGGTCAAGGTATACTCGGTCCCACTCCGGCTATTTATGCATCCCAGGCTACTACTCTACCAATTGCGTTTAGCACTGTGCCGCTGCAAGACCCGACTTGGCACATGGATACAAGTGCCTCATCTCATTTAAATTTTAATGCAAGTAATTTAAGTACCATTTTTTATAAACGCTTATTTCCATCTGTTCACGTTGGTGATGGCAAGTCTATTCCCGTCACCAACACAGGCCATAGCATTATTCCTTCTCATCATCGCCCACTTCATCTTCATAATGTTCTTGTAACCCCCAATATAATTAAAAATCTCATTTCTGTTCGTCAGTTCACTAGGGACAATAATTGTACTATTGAATTTGACGCCTTTGGTTTTTCTGTGAAGGATTACTTGACTCGTCATATCCTCCTTCGATGTGACAGTTCGGGCGATCTCTATCCAGTTACCAAGCCGTCAACTTCTCCTATTGCTTTTCTCTCGACAAGTGCCTCCACGTGGCATCAACGCCTCGGACATCCGGGTGATCAAGTGCTACGTTCGCTTGTCTCTAGTCGTTTTATTTCATGTAATAAAGAAAAGTCTTCACATATTTGTCACGCTTGCCAACTTGGCAAACATGTGAAGCTTCCCTTTCATAGTTCGGATTCTATTGTTGAACATTGTTTTGATATTATTCATTCTGATTTATGGACATCTCCCATTATTAGTTCTAGTGGTTTTAAATACTATGTCTTATTCCTTGATCATTTCTCTCATTACCTATGGATATACCCTCTTCGTTCAAAGTCTGACATGTTTGATAAATTTTTGCACTTTCGTAATTATGTTAAAAACCAATTCAAATGCGAAATAAAAAGCTTCCAATGTGATCATGGCGGTGAGTTCGATAACAACCGACTTCACACCCTCTTTGCCAAACATGGCATTCAACTTAGATCCTCTTGCCCAAAAACATCCCAACAAAATGACAAGGCGGAACGAATGATACGAACAATCAACAATATCATTCGCACTTTACTTTTTCAAGCACACCTTCCCCCCATCTTTTGAGTCGAGGCTCTCCATATGGCCACCGATCTACTCAACCTTCTACCCTCTACCGCAATTCACAATGAAATACCTTATACTCGCCTTTTTAACAAACCACCCGATTACTCCCGCCTACGAATATTCGGGTGTGTATGCTACCCTCACCTTCACTCCTCACACAAACTTGCTCCACGAACCACTCCTTGTATATTTTTGGGCTACCAAGCTTACCATCGTGGTTTTCGATGCATAGACCTTGAAACAAATAAAATTATCCTCTCTAGACACGTCAGTTTTAACAAAACTCAATTTCCATACCGTTCTATGACACCCTCCTCCCCGCCTTCTTACACCTTCCTCGACCTCACTCCTTCCTCCCTCTTAAACATCCTCGCATCAGCCCCTATACCTCCCCCAACTCACGAAATGACTCAGCCCAACAATATGGTCATCCCTAATGCGGAGCCCAACACCTCATACGACCCAACATCCCAAGGCCCAACTCCTACCGACCCATCACCTTTACCTCAGTCCACCCTCCCAACTTCGATAGCCCACAACCACGCCAGCGGCCCATCTACTTCGGCTCATCAAACCAGTCAACTACCACCACTAACTTTCTATTTTCCAAATCCCTAGCCAAACATCGAAATTGTACACGAACCTTCTCGTACTCATTCCATGATCACTCGGTCGCAATCAGGCATTGTCAAACCTATCGACCGCTTGTCTCTACATACTTTTTCTGTCCCTAAAAATCCGTC
Organism: Tanacetum coccineum; assembly: GCA_026074375.1. Taxonomy (NCBI): domain Eukaryota; kingdom Viridiplantae; phylum Streptophyta; class Magnoliopsida; order Asterales; family Asteraceae; genus Tanacetum; species Tanacetum coccineum. Next base: position 76,273 of record BQNB010010104.1, read on the forward strand.
TCACGCCTTAAAAGACCCAAACTGGTGTAATGCTATGTACGATGAATATAATGCGTTGATTAAAAATGGCACTTGGTTACTTGTACCAAGGCCCGAAGGTGATAATATGGTTCGCACCATGTGATTGTTTAAGCATAAGTTTCATGCTGACGGGACTTTGAGCCGCTATAAGGCTCGTTTGGTTGCTAACGTCAGCAACTAGGTGTTGATTTTGATGAGACATTTAGTTCGGTCGTTAAACCGGCCACCATTCGCACGGTCCTTAGCCTTGTCGTGTCTCGTCAGTGGCCCATACACCAACTTGATGTTAAGAATGCTTTTCTTAACAGTGACTTATCTGAGACTGTATACATGCATCAGCCTCCTGGTTTTGTTGACAATCGGTATCCTTATCATGTTTGTCTTTTACAGAGATCTTTATATTGACTGAAACAAGCATCCCGTGCTTGGTTTTAGCGGTTTGCAGGTTATGCCACACGACCTGGATTTTATCATAGTCGTTGTGATTCCTCATTATTTATCTATAGGCAGGGTTCTCAGGTTGCTTACTTACTTATTTATGTGGATGACATCATTCTCACAGCTTCCTGTCTGGCCATACTTCAGCAGATTATAGGTTCTCTGAATAACGATTTTGACATGACTGATCTTGGGGCGCTTAATTACTTTCTTGGTATTTCTTAGATCACACTCCTAAAGGTTTGTTTTTGTCACATAAGAAGTACGCTTTACAGCTCCTTGAGCGTGCTGGCATGGTTACTTGTAACTGTTCTCGGACACCCGTTGATATAGAGTCTAAACTGGGTCCGGAAGGTGCTCCTGTTCTGGATCTAACTTTATATCGCAACCTTACAGGGGGACTCCAGTATCTTACTTTTATACGTTAAGATTTGTCTTATGCAGTTCAGCAGATTTGCCTTTATATGCATAATTTGAGAGAGTCACATTTAGCTGCTCTCAAGCGTATTTTGCGATATGTTCAGGTACTTTAGATTTAGGCCTTCACTTATATGTGTCCTCCACTACCTCTCTGGTTGGTTATACTGATGCAGGGTTGCAAAAATTGGCTTAGGCGGCCGATTAATCGGCGCCTAAGCGCTAGGCAAGGATTAACCGCCTTGATTTTTACTAATCGGTCTTATTAATCGTTTTGGTCAAAAATCGGCCAAATTGGGCATAAATCGGCCGAATCGAACAAAAATCGGCTAAATCGACCAACTCGGTTATGGATAGAAATCAGCCATATCGGGGATAAATTGGCCAAATCGGAAAAATCGGGCATATATTTTCAAAATTTTATAATTTTATTTATAAAAAGTCTAATCCGATTAATCCCCGCATAACCGATTAATCGCTAGGCGGTACCTGACCGCCCAGCTAGCGCCAAGCGATTTTTGCAATGTTGACTGATGCTGATTGGGCGGGTTGTCAATCTACACGCGGGTCTACCTCAAGTTTTTGTGTCTTTTTGGGTGATAACTTATTAGCTTGGTCCGCTAAACGACAACACACTCTTTCACGCTCTAGTGCCGAAGTTGAATACCGGAGTGTTGTTAACGTTGTAGCAGAAACTGCATGGCTTCGTAATCTTCTTCGTGAGTTACACTCTCCTTTATCGACTGCAACTCTTGTCTACTGTGATAACGTTAGTGCTTTTTATATGTCTGTCAACCCTGTTCAACATCAACGGACGAAACACATTGAGATCGACATTCATTTCGTCCGAGATATGGTTACTGCTGGTCAGGTTAGAGTTCTACATGTGCCCTCTTGTTTCCAATATGCCGATATTTTCACTAAGGGACTGCCTTCCGCGTTGTTTGAAAATATTCGATACAGTTTGAGCGTACGGCCTCCTCCCGCTCCAACTGCGGGGGCATATTAGTCAATATATTTGATTATATTTGATTGTCTTCCTTCCATTATAAGTTGGTTTATTTTTAGATGATTTGTTAATTATGAGTCATCATTAAGTGTTTGATAGTTATTTTGTGCTCAAACCTATCCCTTTGTAATCTATATATATCTATATATACTGTGTATATTTATGAGAAATAATCAAAGGACATCCTAACCTTCTTCGAGTAAAAAAGAATTATGTTGTTTGAAAGTAAGCTTAGAAAAATTACTTTGTTAAGATAAACAGCATATCGATATTAGCAAACAAATTGTTCATAATTTCGATCCTGGAAACCACGAATATGCCTGTGCAAAACTGGTATCAGAGCCAAAGGTTTAAAACCTGGGAAAAACCAATCAAGAGCCAAAGGTTGCAAGATTACAAGAAGTTCGATTCAACTTTGATCAAAGAATAAGGACAACCAAAGGATAGTTGGTTCCAACAACAAATGGAACAAAGATTCAACACTAGTATTAGGATCGCCAAGGAGATCAAGAGGCAGTCAAGGAATGCTACAAGGAGTACATAGGAATGGTGAAGATATACTATGAGGGAGCACAAAGATCGAAGCAGGGAAGGCCAGGAGAAGATGTTGTTCGGTAAAGCATATGGGACTGTGCTATGGATAAAAGTAACCACAGCTTTGCAAAGGATAGGATGAAATAGAGGAATACACAAATGAACTCCAAGGAAGAAAAGCAGGATTAGCAAGAGATGAAGTCAACAAGAAAGCAACGAAAAACGAGAAATCAATTGGAAGGTATTGTTTCGGTGTAAGTTTACCAACCAAATAAGCCGACGCTTGAAGAGTTAGAAGCGTTAAGCGCAAGAAACATCTGTGGGAAACGGTCATATTAAGACCCGACACAAGAAAGGATAGGAACGCGTAGAAAGGCGTGAAGATTCGAAAACAAGACTAAACAATTAGGGGAATCTTGTTGTGAACGCGAAAAGTAAAGTCTTGTGGACAAGGTTCAAAGTACAGCAAATGAAAAGCCAAGGGACTGAACTAGTTCTTAGATAGTTAGTAACCGACTAACGGTTACGTTAGTTATGGTAGTAAAGTTAGTTATTTCGGTAAGTTAGTTAGAAAGGTAGTTATTGTCGTGTTACTCTACCGAATAGACAACAAAAGTCAATAGGGACACACCCCTTTCGTACTCTATAAATATGGGAGTCCATATGTAAACGTTAGAAGTGGTTTCCTGAAACAATGTAACCGTAATTTTATAATAATAGAATCATTCTTGTAAATCTTGTTCATAAATTCGATCCTGGAAACCACGAATATACCTGTGCAAAACGGCCTCCTCCCGCTCCAACTGCGGGGGCGTATTAGTCAATATATTTGATTGTCTTCCTTTCATTATAAGTTGGTTTATTTTGGATGATTTGTTAATCATGAGTCATCATTAGGTGTTTGATAGTTATCTTGTGCTCAAGCCTATCCCTTTGTAATCTATATGTACTGTGTATACTTGTGAGAAATAATCAAAGGACGTCATAACCTTCTTCGAGTAAAAAAGAATTATGTTGTTTGAAAGTAAGCTTAGAAAAATTACTTTGTTAAGATAAACAGCATATCGATATTAGCAAACAAAACAGAAGTATAGTCATGAACCAAACGTGTCAACTACGTATTTAAGCTAGACAACTTATCTTACTAAAATTATCTTTTAACTTCCAATAAAGTTACTCCCTAATGGTCGAAGAGAAGTATTTGAAGAATCCAAAAACTAGATGAAGAAGATTGAGGGCATACATGTGAAAATAGAAAAAGTGGATTGGGAATTGTTATAATGGATACTGGCAATAGGTAAATGAAAAAACTAGATGAAGAAGATTGAGGGCATACATGTGAAAATAGAAAAATGGATGGTAATTTTATAGAAGGATACTGGCAATAATGGTAAATCAATGCAGGAAAGGGTGAGAAATTATTACGACTATGAATGACTAATGAAAGTGTAGACGGATAAGGTAAGTTAAAGTATTTTCTTATTTTGGAAATTACTTGATTACTGATCTTTCTAGTCACCATGCTGCCCATTTCCTTACATGTATACTTCCAACACAAAGAAACAAACCAACCTCACTAATAACATTATTAGAGCATAAAGTGTTATTGCTAACAAAATTTAGCCATTTGAGTTTCACTTAGTGTCGCATCATTTCAACACTCACATTTAAAAAAAGAAAAAGACGACATCTGTTAAATGTTTACAAAATTATATCCACATAATGATTTGACAATCAATTGCATAGGGTTAGAAAGAAGAAATAGAAATTATGATGTAAAATGATTTGACCATTTCACATGACAAGTTATTTTGTGGATATAATTTTGTAAATTTTTTATGGATGTACCATTTCATTAAAATACACTTTCACTCACAACTAACACAACTTAACTATTGGACCCACTCACCCTCAATTTTACTATTTTTTTAAAACAAACTAAATTCATTTCAGTCAAATAAAAATTACAAAGTACAATACAAAAAAAACATATAAAATTTAAAACCAATACGAAACAAAAAAAAACTAAAACATGATTCGAGCTTTTACATTATCTATAATTGTTAATGAATTTATTAATTCTTTGCAGTGCTTCGAAGCAATTCGTTCCTAGCCGCCACCAAGTTGCTTGAGTTTCTCATATCTGCTCCAGTCGTCTTTTGCAGAGTATTCAAACCGTAGTTGATAAGGAGATGATATGGCAGCGACTCCACCCTCATCATTTCATGCAGGAACCACGGCTAGCATTTTGATCAAGATACCGAGTCAACACGTCCAACAAATTGTTCGCCAGTGCGACCTCATCTTCAAGTTCTTCCCATGGTCATCTAAGGATACTTCATCTCACATCGTCTGGTTCAGTAGCCATAGTGTCCGTTGTGTGAAAAAAATAAATGATAGCTGAGAGAGTTTAAAGAATAGTATTGTGAAAAAATTAATTATTATAAGAGAAAAAAGTATTAAATTATAAAATGTGGTAAAAAAAATTAAAAAGAAAATATTGAATTTTAAAAAATTATACCGTTTCTTTATTTATTCCCAACATCCATAAATTTTTTTGTCTTCTTCCACGCTGTGGTAAACGCGAAAAATCTCTCGCGCCTTCCCTCAGTATCTCCGGCGAACATACACGACGCCAATGGGGTGCAGCTAGAATTCGCGTGCATAATCGTCGTGATACCAACCCTTTTAGAAACTCACAATTTCAAAATTATTATACTTTGCAAACAAAAATATTATAAATTATTATAATGTGTGATAATTTTATTAGTTTATTGACACTTATTAATATAAATTTGTCTCAAAAACTTATTAAAGTACCAACAAAATTTAATATAAAAATTACTAATCTTTATTAAAAGGCAGCACGCTGCACTAAATGCGCGGGTTGACCCGCCGGAAAACCCGAGTTGACCCTCCGGAAAACTCACCGGAACCCGCCAGAAAACCCGTCGGTCAACCCGACTCGGATCCGATCCGTTTTTTTTATAAAAAAAATTATTTACTTTTTTTTCCTCCCACACATATCTTCTAAACCATACTCCCACACCTTTCAGAAACCACCAACTCAAACACAGTCTCTCACCCTTCCCTCATCCTTCTCTCTCTAAAAAATCCGGGCAACGAGTGCATCACCGTCACAAATAAATCCGGCGACCCAGTAGATTCAATCAGCTTTCTTTTTAATTTTTAATGAGATAATATATTTTTGTTATTAGGTTTGATCTTGATTTAACTGAGGTTATTGATTTCATTAAATAATTATGGTGTTTGTTATGTTTTGTAGGAGAAATGTCAGGCTATCGAAAGAAGAAGAGAAAGATTTTTAAGTGAATTTGCTAACTCTAATCTTATTTTATATTCATAGTTTATTGTGAATTTTAAGGGTTTTTTCTAATATTTCAGTTTTTTAATATTTTCTATTGTTTTTGGGTGTTAAAGTTTGGAGGCGGTCGGAGGTTGTAAGCTATTTTAAAGAGCAATCCTTAAGAACATGTGAAACCTGTTCAGTTGCTAAAATTGATATGACTAATTTTCTAAATCTAGCATTAAATATAAATCAGTTGTATTTTTCATTCTTGGATAACGTTATGTCAAACTCACGAAATAAATATGAATATTATAGGTTAACTTATCAGATTCAATGAATCATCATGAGTCACATGATTAACATATTAAGTTAACAAACATACTATGATTTATCATTCTAGGAAACAAGTTCTTTTCTATTGGTTGTTTGAAGATTTTCGGTATGTTCTATTTCTATCATAGAGTTTTCTATAGTATTGTTTGTGAATGATGTAATAATGGTTGTTTTAATTAATAGTGGAGAATTGCTAATAAACCCTTCGTTGGTGTGTCAAATGGGTTGTTCTAGTTAATAAAGTCAAATAGATAAAATTACCTGATTTTTAGCCTAGCCATTCTGAAATTGTTGATATTCCTTTTTGCGGGGTTAGGGTAAATCACAAGCTGACGTGTCATATGAATTTAAATCGACTAGACACAAACTGAAACTTTGATATATTGACATATTAAGGTAACCAAAAATTTTGACCCTCTCTTATATTAAAAAAACACTTACAACTAATGTGTTGAACTTAATGGCTATTGTCTTGAAACTTCCTTATTATCTACTTCTAAGGATTTTGTGTTGTGATATTGAACAAAAAATAAAAGTACTTATGTGGTCTCTATTTACAGGGCTACGTGAATCATAACGGGACTTAATGATACCGATTCTACTAGGTGGTCGAATTCGAAACGGAGGTGCATCAGGACCTGTATCGCAATGAGAGGCCCTGTGTCTCTGAAAGGAATCAATGTTATAACCCTTTTTTGATGAGGCAGATGGATGGATGCACAGGGTATTCGAAAGAACAAATGAAGCAAAATATTTTGAAGCAACACTCCATTTTTAGGCATCAGGTTTATTTTACTTTGGAATTAGAAGTATTTCAATCTTTTTTGTACTTTTGATAAAATTTTGGTGTTTTACTAATGTTATTTTTATGTTGTTACAGATTCAAGAACTTCATCGTTTGTATAAAAGACAGAGAGACTTGATGAATGAACTCACAAGGAAAGAGCATTGCAATGTTACAATGCTAACTAAAGCAGCAACGTCGAGACTTTTTTTAAGTCAGCTTCTTTCAAGAAAAGTTGTTGATTTAGAACTGCCTGCTGATGTAGATGGGGATACTGAAGGAAAGCAACCACTCCAAAATGTTCAAAATTTTACAGATCTTAATAAGCAGATTCAGGTGGAGGAAGCATCTTTCTCGACATCTATTATTAACAATAAAAGAAGTTAATTTGTCACGAAAAATGGTATTTTTTTACACCAATCAAATCTGTTGCAAATTGCGTCCGTAATTAGACACGTAACTGATATTATCCAGCGCGCACCTCTTAGACATGAGGTTAGTAAGCAGGTTCAAACGAAGCAATGGAAGATAAAGAGCTGACGAGCTAACTGATGCGCTTGACAAGCGTTGTGTCAGAAAGCGTTTGCTTAATGATGGCCCGACATCAGTTTATTCGGAGGGTAGCCAATGGGAATGTGTCAGACAAACATGTGGGAGTGACTAATGCTGTGGCGCAAGGTTAGTGTGAATTTGTCTACATTTTGTTACATAAGCTATGATGTTTTAAGCTGTGTCATTTGAACTGTAGACTGGTCTAAATGGTATATATTTTGGGCAGACAAACACGTTGTTGCCAAGAATTATGTTGACAGAAACTATAACCTATGTGTTTGTGTGCTGAGTGTCGAACATTCGCATTGATTAAAACATATGCTATAGAAAGTTAAGATACTTGCACATTCTTTACATTAAGTTATTTAACTTTTGTAATCACGAACCCATTTTTAGCCTGTAACCGACTACCCATGTTGGCAACCGTATATTTTTTTAATCATTGATAACGCTAGTGGTTTGTTGAATGTCATAATGAAGAAGTGTTACAGTTTAGTATTTGCGCTTATTTAACGCTACGTATTTTGACATTAATTTGGACGTTTTCACGTGTGTGATCGACCAAACTGAAACAAGTTGCATGTCTCAATTGTTGGTTATCTAATTATATTTTAAATCCAGGTACAAAGTTACTATGGATGGAAGGTCGTATCCGAACTTCTTCATTCGTTTCGCTTTATCCTCAGCTCATACATTCGATCAACGCAAACAAAGATTGTTGTTTGATCATTGAGAATTGCTAGCAAAAAAGTATGTCAAGTTCCAAAACTGTATAAACTAATAATAGACTCGACTTAGTAACCATGTACACAAGCAAATAGTTAACTAGGGTTTAACAAATGTGATAACAATAATTTACTAAAAATGTGTACATACAAGGAAGGCTAAAGCAATTTGGGTGTAACAATTGGTGTGGGTGTGAGCAATGCTCTTCATTAATAATTCGGAAACCACTGAAAAATTACAAGAACCGCAAAAAAGATAGGCTCGAAGGGGTGTACTAGAGGTATCTTGCACTAAAAATGAGTGTATAGCAAGGGTGTGGGGTAGTTATATGATCGAGAAGACCATCATAACTACACAAAATACAGGTTTAAAAACAAGGGTTTATCATAATGCCTCTTATCATATAGTAAATCATAATCATACGAATGCGATTGTCACACCCCCAAAATTCAGGACAACGCAGCGGAATAGTAACATTGGGGTGCGACTTCAGGGCACAAAACACAAGTCACGAA
>BQNB010010105.1:0-84910 GCA_026074375.1 Tanacetum coccineum
AAATATTTTTGTTTTTCTCTTTATTTTGATTTATAAATATTTTTGAAAAAGAAAAAACAAAAATATAAAACCAAGAAAAACAAAATACAAAAATAAAAAAAATTTCAAAAACAAAATACAAAATTGAAAAATCTTAAAAATACCAAAAAGAATCTTCTCGAAATGTCTCTTGGAATCGTTAACATTTACGTACCTAGAAATGTCGATTAACATTGATACGGGTGTGTAAATGAAGTTCGAGCAAGAGTTCAAACACTGTAAACATATCATTTCTAATTTTCTCAATGACTTATGTACATTTCAGTACATAACTCGGACTTTAATGTAAGGAAAGTGTATCTTTCAAGATAACTTATCTTGTCAATGAGAAAGTCAATCTTCTCGAGTCTTGAGCTTTTATTCAAAACATCCAAAGTTTTAAGCTCATGACAATGGCTTACAGTTACTTCAGATTGTAACCCGGTCTCGAATGTCATAGAAAAGTGTACGTTTCAGTGCGCTTACTCTAAAACTAGAAGAGAAGTCTTATATCATGTGGTTTTCAAAATTGTTAAACATAAGTTTTCAAATAGAACTGTAAATGTCATAATCTTATGTTAATACAAGTTGTGGTATCTTATTAATATATAGAATATTATTTATGGTATCTTCAAAATTGTGTCTTCAACACTCCCTTCCTCAGATAATTTCTCAAAATTGTGGTACTAAAAATGTTATTTATATGTGGATTAATTTTTGAGAGGGAGCTTTTAAAAACCAAAGCCTTTAATGTATTTTGGGTACATCTCATAAATGTTAATTTTATGTATCTAAAAATATTCAGTGAAATTAAAATGTGGTATTTCAGTGTCAAATCACAATGCGAACTGTTCACCAAGGCATCTAACTCCATCTTCAACATATTTATGGTGTCATATCATTTTTTCTTGTAATGTCAAATTTTCAATTCTGTGGTATCTCGCATATTTTGTTGAAGGGAGCAATCAAAAAAAGTTTACTAATTCATGCAAATTTGTGATAACATGGTTTTCCTATTGATACTTTTCAGGTTCTCAAAATTTTTTTATATATTCAATTGGTATTTTAAATACTAAGAGATTTAATATTTTAAATAAGGGGAGAAAATGTGATTAAAATGTGATCTTGAAGAATGGATACTTTATATACTCTAGTGCACTACTTCCACACCATGTGCAGTTACAATTTCAAATATTGATTCACATGTGTAGGGGGAGTAATTCAAAAGAGTGAATTCTCAAAGTGTTAAATCGTCTTGATTTCTATCAAACACTTTCATTAGTTTTTAATGGTTTTATGGTTTTGATCACTATACCCAACAACCAATTAACTCACGACGTCGATGAAGTCATAAGGTGGTTAAGGTTAGGTATAACTACTATGATCCAACCAGAACCGGAGGGATCTACCCATGGACATTCCATAGTTAGATTAAAAGTCCTTAGGTATGATTGGAGATGAATTAGAATAAGGGAATAATGTAGACTAAGGCATAAGTTATCACTGGAACAATCACAACATGGTGATAGTGATGGCCTCTTGGTACACATTAAAGGGGTTGAATAATGAAAAAGAAATTTAAAGATAAAGGGTGAAAAGAAAGAAGCCCTCCTTACACTTTATGTAGAAACTGGGTCAATACATAATCTATCAAAATCACAAAGATGATTGTTGGTATTGAATAAAGACGTCATGGACCCGGTGATGCAATGCATAACCCTTCCTAGCCATTCGAGTTTCTCTCAAAAGAGACTTGTCTCATTTGTCACTGAGATACACATGTTATCTATTGACATCTCACTCCGAGATTGTTGATATTGAATAGGTGGCAGTCAGCTCCAGCCTCTAATTACTAAAACCAAAGTGCACAAATCGAGTCTAGAGCCAAGAAGAGATCAAATTATAAATCTCATTAGGACACAATGTCAAAATAAACTTGTTGAACACCATTAAGTTCATAAGTTGTAACAAGAGTCCTACGCATTATCCTTGAGATCTTGCCAGAATATTCAGAGTGATACTCTTTAGTTTAAGAATGACAAATGGAAATCCTTCCTGTGTCATCATCAAACAGCACTACGATAGGTGACTTGCGAGATTCTATATGAATCAAACTTGTGATAAATGGATATTGATTTGGTCCAGTAAATGAATTGATGACTTAATCAGTAAGATAATAACTATTTGATTCACTCTTATCGTGTTGTCTGCTTTGAGACGTTCTAATAATGAGAACAAGCAAGCATGGTAAATATAATACACTTGTGTTAGAAGATCCTACGCTTTGAGCTGGAAACCCTATCAAGGAAATTCTTTGAATCTACCTAATCATAGGTATAGTATTTATACTATAAAACGGGGAATCAATGGTTATCACAACCTAAAATCGACGAATAACAAAGACATATCGTCCATATCTACTGTTTATTACTAACATTCAAATGCAGGTATAAACGTCGGTGTTGCAGCCTCGTTCCAGCTAAGTCAGATTCATTACCACGTGCTCATGCTCAAGCTTTTAAGGTCAAACATTCAGTATCATGACTGTCATTGCTAAACAAGAATGTTATTGGTCAGAAGGCTCAAGTTCATGTCATGATACTCTTCCGCAACTCTGATAATCACGAATTTCCTCAATGTCATCAAAGATCTTCAAAGTCAAACAAGATAGGGGAGATTGTTAGCCTGATAAAGAAGATGAGATTAAGAGCTTTCAAGTCAAGTATGAGCATGTCGGTCAAAAGCACAAGTTGATCAAGAAAGTCAAATCAAGATGATTCAAGACAAGGTGATGATGCAAGATTAAAGATCTCAAGAACTCAAAGTCAAAAGACGAAGGCTCAAGATAAAGATCACTAAGCATGAAGTAACAAATACATTACAAACAAGAAAAGACAAAGACAAGACCGAAGAAGGCTAAGATAAAGTCAAATCAAGATAACCTCAACATTGGGGGAGATTGTTAGCCTTAATTTAATTAAGTCGAACAAGAATGTTTTCGGTCATCTTAAGTCATTATTAGTCTTAATTTGTAATAGGCTAGTCAAATTTAACGGGCTTGGATTGCAATCTAATATTGTCCGTGTTTTGGGCTCTTATCCTACTTTAATCCAAGCCCGACCCAAGTAAGCAAGCCCATACGCCTCTTAGGCTTAGGCGACTATAAATACCCCTTCACCTCATGTGGTGAAGAGTGTTGGTTACCATTTCTCACATAGTAATCTTCCACCTTCTCTTTTCCTCTCTTATTTCTTTCTCTCTCTAAAAGTCTTTCTCTCTCTTTCTTATTTGTTTCGGTTCATGTTTGCTTATTTGCTTATTGCTATAGCTTATTAGTGTTGTCATATGGATTAGTTAGTTAGGATAACATTAATAATTCGGTGCTAATCTTGTGAGAATTGATTAGTAAAACTATAAATAACCCAAGTTGAAATAGTGTTTAAGACCCTTCCTTATGTTGACTGACTCGAGTTAGGAGGAATTCATATCTATGCATACTTGATATAAACCATTCTTAATGCACTCGTGATGATGTAGTATATAGGCTGAAAGGATCTATGTCATTATTAGTAGATATGCTCATTGTGGTAATAACCCGTTATTCATGACTTGCATGATTTGTTTATATAAAGTTTTGCAATCTCTATATCTATTATGCTGTGTATTGCCTTGATTTGATTTACACGCGTTTTAGCTATTTGATCTGTGACAATCAATTGGCTTTGTTACTTGATAAACAATATGTGAAATTGCTATAAATCTTGTGGAACGACCTAGACTTATCTAGGCTATACTATATACGAAAGGGTATACTTGCCCGTGTTGTGTTTTTAGTAAAAATTGGTATTTCTAGTATTATAAATTTAAAACCTGTAAAACACACATCATTCCACAACCATTTTAAACTAATAACATTTTCCCCAAATATTTTGTCAACAAGTTCCCAAACTCCTAGTCTTTCAAATTGATGAAGTTCCTCCCGCATTCCTTTTATATATGCGTGATCAGCCATTGCTTCCTTAATGTTCTTTGGTTTTGATGTACTCATGGTGAGTGCAAACATACACATTTCAAGATCAGTATCTAGCTGTCGTCTTGTCTAAACCGGCTTTGATGAATTTCCAAGGACTTGTTCTAATGGATAGTCTTTTGTCTAATGGTATTCAGAAGGGTATCTTTGGTAGAATTCATGCATGTTTGACATATCAAATTGGTGTGAGGATGAATAAGATGCTTCTATTACCGATGTAGCAAAAGGTTTGATAAATTCGTATGCGTCATACTATGCATCTACTACTTGATTGTTGTTATTTCCTTAGCATTGATAGTTGTTCTTAGAATTGATGGTGTTGATGTAGGTTGGACATTTAATTAAGGTGATGTATCATGTTGTTGATTATCAGAGATAGCGAAAGACTTGGATACACCTTGAGTTCCTTCATTGAAATATTCATCGAACATAGGACTAAATAGTATTTCCAACTCTTATGTCATGTCTGCTGAAGGAATAACTTGGGGGACCAGCATTAAACTTGAAGTTTCATTATTGTGGTATTGAGTTTTGGGTGAACTGTTATGATAAGAAGCCTAACGTCGTTGGGGTGCGAGGCTTGAACTATTTTGTTCAAACGTCATTTGTCGTTGGGGCGCAGGGCCTGAGTTGTCGTTATCCAACGCCATTTATTGCAGTTCAACAAAGTTGACATGTATAGTTTCGACAATCAACCTTGTTCTCTTTTTGTATTAACTCTCACTCTTAGTGATCGACACCCTAATTACCAACGAACCTACAATTGATTGGGTACACTTCCTATTAGTGTTAGTTAATAGGTAATGTCGGCAAAATATAAATAGTAAAACTTGATAAACAAATTACCTACATACAATGACACATCAGCTTGTTCCTTCATGCTTTGTGATCCTTGATCTTGAGCCTTTGTCATTGTATCTTGACTTTGTCTTTTCTATCAGGATTTGTAAAATCTTTCTTTGCGATGGATAAACTTGATAAAAGTAACCGTCACTTTAGTCTTTGTTTGATGGAGACCAGCACTTTCTAATCTTAAACATACTTGAATCTCCTTGCGCTTCGGACTAACATGCTCATACTTTGCATCATCTTTGAAAGCTAACAATATCCCCAGAAGGAGTTGTCATTTCTTTCCTTGTTCGACTTTGTAGACTTTGTCTTTGTGAGTTCTTAAGTCTTTGTACGTTCTTAAATTTCTTGAATCTTTTATGCCAATTGTATGTCTTCGAAGCTTGAGTATGAGCATGTGGTAATGAGTCTAACCTGCATGTATAAGGGTCAACAATAAATAGTAGATACGGACGAATATCTTGTTCATTAATCGAAGTTTGGTAATGTTAACCTCCAGTTCCGTGAGGACCGTTTCATAGTATAAATATTGTACCTGCGTCATCAGGATTCGATTCATGAATGAATCTCCTTAACAAGTTTTCCAGCTAAAAGTGTGGTTTATCTAAAGCTCACACGCCTAGAGACGCTAACGAAGCTTTTCAATATTCTACGGCTGTTGCTATATCTGGATTCCCTTTCAAGTTAGGATAGCAGCAAACATAGGTGAATCATCGATGCAATCTGTGTAGTAAGCAACAACGATTTTAGGTGTTTCCCGTCAAATCCCAAAACCAGGATCACATTGGATTTCCAGTTAGCACAAGTTTGATTTACATTGAATCACGCAAGTCACCTACCGCAGTGCTGTTTGATGATGACACTGGAAGGATTTTCAATTGTCACTATGAAATACTATAGAGTATCACTCTTAATGTTTTGGCAAGATCACAAGGATAATGCGTAGGACTCTTTAAATATCACTTGTGTTCTTATTTGTGAACATTAAGTGTTTATCATTCATGTGTCCTAATGAGATTTATATTTGTCTCTATGGCTCTAGACTTGATTTGTGCGCTTTGGTTTTAGTGATCAGAGGTTGGAGCAGACTGGACCCCATTTTGGAATTTCATTGTCACACTTTTGGATTATTTATGTGACTAGAGGTGCGATCTCGTAAATTTTTTTGATTATTTAGTTTCACTTATAATTTAGGTCGTGTGGGACAGATACAAATAAGTTTGAAACATTAGTCACACTATATATATATATATATATATATATATATTATATAATATATAAGTTATATATTATAATAGATATGTGTGTGTTGACAAATATATGTCACAAATTTCGAATCAGTGTGTACCAAAATCAATATATGCGTCACATGATAGTAATTGTGTATGTGGCTAAATCATATAGTCTTGTTTGTAACACATTCTATTAATGTGTTGTATTTTTTGCTGAATATTTAGCCACATATGAATTTGAAATGTGTGACAATTGAAAAGTAAGTTTGAATAATTAGTCACGTATTTTAACATTTAAAAGTGACAAATATATGTCACACACTTAACAAAAGTTCCATTTTTGTCTTCCCTAAAAAACACACCGCCAAAAATTTTGAACAAAAAGTTCATTTCCCCCCTTTTGCTCGAATATTTCATTTCCCCCTAAATTGATTAGGGTTTCTTTTATTTCCCCATCTCACATTTAGACTCATCTTCCATACCATTTGCCGTCTCCATTTTTACATCTACTTAATCTTGTATTGTTGTCACCCACCTAAGGTATTTGATCTTATCTGTTTATTTAATATATATTCTAAATATTTTAAGATAACTATTTGTTTCATTATTTAATTGGGAATTTATTGTAGTTTGATGGGCTTGCATCTCGTTATATATGCATCGATATGTGGCCACAGTGATATACAAAGACTATATCTGGTATCTTTTATTCATCTAATGACTTGAGTGGTTCTCTTTAGTTTGATTTTTAAATGGATTCTTGTAAAGCAGAGGGGTGTTTGACTTTTTGTCATGGTTACTTAGAGATTATAAGGAAGCAATTGATGTGTCTAAGTAAATTTTCATTTTAATAAGTGGATTCAAGTGAGGTTGATTTTTTGTAAAGATTATTCTGGTGTCTATAATTATAAGTTTAAATTGAGATTTTAGTTTGTTTATAATTAGGGATCTGGAACATAGGTTTAATTATATAATTTAGTTAGATTAGATATTAATCAAGTTATGTTGTATATCTGGGCTTTGTATAGAGCTTGTCACAACATGTAAAGTGTAATATATAGTTACCTTTTCACTAATAAGCTTGTCACTGAGTGGGAATTGTAGTAATAGTCTAAGAGGATGTTTTAACCTTCTGACTATTTGCATAATAGACTTTTGTACATTCGTTTTTATATAGACGTTAGTACTCACGTTAATATACAAGTATGAATGCTTCATTTTGAAGGTCTTTCGGTCTGCCCTTATGTTATAGAATTTTTTTTATACATTAATAAGTCATTCTATCCAGAGAGAGCCTAAAAACAAATAAGCCTTATATGGTTCTCGTTGGCATGGACCATTCCTGTGGTTTTCTTTAATTTGGGGTTTCTATGGTATTTCAAGCACATAAAGCATAGACGAGAAGGTACAAAAGTTAAAAGTGATATTCTATCTATCAACTAGATTTGCTTCTTACTTTTTTTCTAACTCACAGATGCTGATCTTAGAAGAAAAAAGGCAAAAGGGTGGACGAATTTTGAAGTTAGCAGATTTTGTTAGCTTCATAGGATGTGCTTCTCTTGTTACAAAATGGTAAACAGTATTGTCCAACTTGAGCAGCGTGAGCAGACTCTCCTGCTTAAAAACTATAATGTCTCGGTTTCTAATTAAATATGCACTCTGGCATTTATAGACGCCCTACCAACTTGTTTTGATCTATGTCATTTGTATAGAAAATTGCTATTTTGTGTGAGTTTGAACACGGGAATAGCACGATACTATGGCAGATAATGGTATTACTTTACTGCTTTTAATATGTAATATTTTATATATATGTACGATGCATTCCTAAAATTTTGCATGATAGTGTAATAATTTATCCCATTGACATCTTAATCCGAATCCCCTATAGACCAGGATATTAATGACTGGTGCTAGTAAATACATCATTACGTGTTGACAATAAGTTATTTTTATTGAGCATTAGAAGTTGAAATCTTTATCTATTGTAATAACAACCTCTTTGTCACGGTTGAGTTAGTTATAAGAAATATTACTAACGCTTCTATTTGGGTAATATATTTTTTGTAACTCACTTTATTGTAGCTTACTGATTCGTTCAATAGTATATATATAATAATACAAGCAAACACTCAACCAAATACCCTTGACCAGGGATTGGTTAATAATTCACAAATTAAAATATATATGTAACCGGAACTATGATTCCCGGGTCGTTATGTCCCAACGAGGTGTGCTATTGAAAATCGAATGACGGATTGATGATTCATGTTTGAATATGACAAGGTTATGATTGTTTTTCTATTACTACAAGTTAAATATGCAAAAACGATTAAAGAAAACCTAAAAACGAAAGCTAAAATGATTTAAATCTAAAAACGTAGACGTAAATGTGAAAACGCGAGTGTTAAAAACCTAAATTATTCAATTTTAATCCTAAAATTTATTTTTTACTTAAAATGGGTTCTAAGTGACTTAAAACGAAGTTTAAAAAAAACTAGATCGAAAACGGAGTTAGTGATGTCATAAAAGAGCTCAAACAAACGCGGGAAACGAAATCACGTTCTTTAAATAATGAACGCGTTTGAAAAATGACCTACGGAAAAACTTTAACAATTTTTCCTAGTAACTATTAATTAAAAGATAATTTTAAAAAAAAGTTTATATTTTTCTGCCATTTTATTTTATTTTTATGATTTTTTCTGACTTTTATTTTATTTTTTATGATTTTTTAAAGTTTTTAAACAAAATAAATTATAAAAAATACTAACTGATTATAAAAAATTCTGAAAAATTCACACAAAATAGCTTAAAGGATGAAGGTCCTATGAAAAATAAGAAAAGTTACACAGCTTATCAAATAAGCTGCGAAATAAGCTAAAACAGGTTAATAAGCAAACGGGCTAAAAAGCCCTTAAATAATAAACCAAACCAACCTCTACCGGATGAGCTATTGTAGCACAACGGTAGAGGTGTTGGTTTATAAAGGGTTGAGGCTTGTTGAGGTCGGGGGTTCGAGCCCCAGCTCACCCTTGACTTCCAAGCTTCCCCTTTTTATTTTTATTTTGAAAATTTTTCTTAACAAAGTTGTAAAATAAGCAAAATTAAGCAACTTTAAAAAAACAACTTTTTACAAAACTCACGTATAAGCTGAAAAATAAGCCCCAAAAGGCTGACAGTAGCTTAAAACCTTTTTAAGCAAACTGTCAGCTTGCTTTTTGGCAAATAAGCACACCACAAACACAAATAAGTTTAAGCAAATATTAGGCTACTCCTAATAAGCAAATAGGCACAAAAACTAAGCAACTAAGACATGTTGAAATAAGCTGAAAAAGACAGAAGATTGTAAAAGCTAAAAAACACTTAAAATTTTTGCTCAAATTTCAAATAAGCTTAAATAAACTAAGCTTAAGATAGAATAAGCTCAATTACACTAAGTTTAACCTAATAAGCTGGTCTAAGCCTAAATAAGCACAATGATTAGGCAAATAAGCTCAAATAAGCCAATAAGCCAAAATGGCTTAGCCAGCATGCCAAACAGGCTTGAAGACCACTTTTGGGGCTTATTTATAAGCCCTTAGAGTAGGACTTAATGGCTGAGCGTGCAAGGGCTTAAAGCTTAGCCTATAAGCTCTCTGAAAAAGCTAAAAACTATGAAAAAGGCAAGCAAATAAGCAGTTTAAAGGGGCTTAAAAAATGGGCTTTTGCACCAGGGGAGCCCTTTTGGCAGACCCAAAATAAGCTATGACAAGCTTAAATTAAGCTCAATTTTCTAAAAAGCAATTAAACCTAACTTAATACACCTAATGCCTTAATAAATAAGCAAAATCAATAAGCCATAAGCTTAAATAAGCCAATTGAGCTTTTGAGCTTAAGACTGTTTGAAAAACAGTCTTTGGACCACTTTTTAAGCTTAAAAATAAGTGAGCAAATGGATTCTTATGATGATATAAGCTAAAAACAGATCAAGATTTAAGCTCATAGAACAATAATCAAGACTCAAAAAAAAGGTTTGAAATTCTGGATAAGCCAGAATTAGCTTTTGAAAAAGCTAAAAATCCCTTTTTTAACTAAGTATGCAGATTTTGACTTAAACTAAAAACTACAAATGCAGCCTATTCTACTACTAACCAAAGGCATTAAAAGACCTAAAAATGACATGAAAATAAGGCCTAACATCTATTTTAAGCTAAGGGTCAAAATAAGCTATTCTACAAAAGCTAAAATTCAACAGATTTAAGAAATAGCTAATATAAACTTGGATTTTGAGATTTAAACTACAAAAGCTAATTAAAACTAATTATTAGACCTAATTTAAGCTAAATGAAACTGTCTTAAAGACCAAACCCATGACATAACCCAATTTGACCCATTTTGGGTCTTGTCCCAAACACCCCTTTAAGACTTGAAAAGGGCTTTTAAAGGCTGAGATTAGGTGATTTAAGCTAAGAAACTCAAAGACAACTTATGAGACACAAATGTTAAGCTAAAATAAGCAAGATACAATAACACTTAAGCACTTAAATAAGCAAATGAAAGATTGACAGTTAAATAGCTAAAAATGACAGATTTTAAGAAAACTTGCACAATTGGATTTTAAACTATAAGACCTGAATTTTAAGCACTAAATAACAATAATAAGCATAAATAAGCACATTAGAACAGGAGATAAGCACAAATAAGCTGAAAATAAGCAAATGCAATAAAATAAGCTTAAAATGAAGGAAAGAAGACTTACAAAGCCCTTTGCTCTAAACAAGGGCAAATAAGCTTTTAAAAGCTTTGTCTACAAGCTCCAGCTTATCAAAGATAAGCTGGTGGTGTCCATAAGCCCATCCATTTCTGGCTTATCATCCATAAAATAAGCTGTGGTGATTTTTGGGGTGATTTTGTGATTTTCTCTTAACTACTTAACTTTTTTAGTTGCTTAATGAGAAAGCTAAGTTAAGGCTTCTTAATACATTTAAACACAAATTAATAGCTTAAGAACCTTGGAATTCAAAACTTGAAATTTTACATAAAAACCTCAATTGCTCATTAATCTGTTAAATTAGTACAATGCTGAAAGAAAAAGTAAAATAAGCTAAAAATAAGTAAAAATTTCTTAATGAAAATTACAATTTCACTTCCATGAGCTAGAATGCTAGAATGGTCCTATTTATAGCCGAATGTCTTCATACTTGGCCTTGCAGCTTGTGCTTCTTTTGTGAGACACTTCAAAGGGTGTGTTAGTTATGTGAGAGTAATGCCAAAGCTTATCATAGCCATCCATCTTCTTTTTGCTTCTTTTGAGTCAATCACAGCCCATCGAAATTGCTTGAAAGGTGATGATATTTCCAACAAGGCAAATAGGGGTGGTATGTGAGGAGAATGGTGAGGTTTACCCCTTTGTGTAATTGGTGTTGCAGGGAAAGATGGGGAACACGTGAGGTGTTCTTGGGTTTTGGTTGGCGGGAAAATCTGTTTTGAAGTAACAGGGAAAGAGTTTGGGGGTTTGTCACTTTTAGTCCCTCAAGGAAATATGGTCGATTGCAAACTTGGTCCTTGTGGTGATATAGGTTTGAGGGTTTGGCAGAAATGCCCCCTCAACCTATATATATTGATTGCAAAATTCGTCCCTTTTTTAATAACAAATCTAGGGTTGCACGTTTGGCCCCTAGAGTTATATTTTCAGTAAATTGCAAATTCAGCCCTTTTCTTTTTATTCTTGTAATACAACTTTGAGGTTTGGCAATTTTAGTCCCTTAAGTTGTATTTTCTTCACTTGGTTGACTTTGACTTTGTCGGGGTTGACTTTCCTGTTGACTTTTTGACTTGGTTGACTTTTGGCTTAGATTTGACTTCGTCTTTTCACACTTTTCCATTCCGTGCTCGGTCTTGTCTGTTTTTAGCTTTGTTTTTGTTCTTTTTTTGAATATCCGATACCTGCATAATACAAATACAAAACATACAAATACAGTGTATTTTTGGTACGTTTTTAGTCATTTAAGTCCGTTTTTAATGGAAAAAGGTATGTGTAATTAAGCACATACCAAAATCCCCCATACTAAGATATTGCCGTGTCCTCACGCAATGTTATGAAGTAAACACTTAGAAAACTAAGAATCTCAATCCCCCTCGACTAATAACCTCGAAAAGTAGCTAAGTGTTCATCAAGGGGAAATAAGAATCAATAGCTTCTACAAGCCCCGTTTTCACCATTTTTTTGTACACTAACTATCCCTAATATTTTTGGATTTTCCTATTATCTTTCTTAATTACCTGTTTGACTTCCTTTATTTTATCAACACTGGGATCATAGAATGAGAAGCGCCCATAGAATAATCTACGGATGTCCTGACGGATAAATTCATCGTCCCTGATTTTTCACTAGTCCCAAGCTAAGCGTAAAAACGAAATCACCGCTAAGTACAAGTAAAGATGCTAACACTACTTATAACTATGACTTGTCAACTTTTCGCTCCCAACAATTATTCAATAATGTTAATGTGCTTAATTTTAAGTTAAGTTTAGATCGACGGGTTTTAGAAAGAAAGCATAGTACATGTGCAAAACGAAATTTCCTAAGAAATTTTGGAAAAGACTAGATCACACCACCAACCACATAATCCTCGATAGATACCCAGAGCCGAGTTTCGGCTAGGTTATCAGTAGAGACCCCACAGTAAGAATGATCGCTAATGTAAATAGCGCAAACTTCACCCTTTTAGGCCGAAAATTCCTTAGATTACCGCTAAATAAACAACACAACTATAAAGCACGCAAACATTAAAAATTATAATGATCTCATGGTGCAATTATTCAGTAAGCGACTTTCTTCTCGGAACGTCCAGCCTCAAACAGCAAAGTGCCCAGGTTTTTGACACCCCACGGGGGAATACTTTAAATCGAAATAATCTACCTGACGCAAACCAACAACATTTGAAGTCCTTAGAGCAAGTATAATCAGTCAAAATTATACTTATTTATGAAAAAGAAATCTTAACCATATAATTTTCATTATTGCCTATATACATACTACCGTCAATCATTTACCATACTACAACATCCGGCACGCCTCCGACAAGAAAAAAAATGTAGTGACTTGAGTCTGACGATGGTTTTCATTTATTAAAACTGATCGTATTTTATAACACGAAAATATAATATAACATCAAATACTCCCTAGAGTAATAAAAGAAAGTTACCAATTTTACTTTATAAAAATTCACTTTTTTTTATTTGATTTTTGAAAATGAAATATTAAAAACTAAATTCGAAAATTAATTTTTAAAAATATAAAACTTAAACTAAAAATTATATAAAAATATTTTTTATAAAAAGAAATAATGCAGAAAATTAATTTTATTAAAAGCCCTAATTTTTAATGAGTAATTTTAAACTAATTTAAGTAATTAAACTAAAAACCTAACTTATTATTTATAAAAACTATTTCTATTAAGCTAAATGAAATCTGCCAAAACACATGGGTTGAAAGTGACACAAAACAAAGTTGAGGGTAGGCGGCCAAACATTAAAGTTTTATGAAAAACACAAAGTTTGATCTATTGACAGAAATAGTCCCTGGACTTGGGACTAACTAGACTTAACAATTAAACTAACGAAGGACTAACTGCGTAATTAACTAGGACTAACTATGCAAATTTTTAACTAACAGAAACTTTTAAAGATGGACAGAAATGACCCCTGAACTCCCTAACTACTAACACTCAGCATCCTTTTTATATAAAAACAGCTTATTATCCTAACTTTTTAAGAAACTACTTTTATAAATCTTAACTCTAACTTATTTGAAATAAGCTGAATAAGCTTATTAGCTTATAAGCTTTAGCAACTTAGTAATCTACCTCTCAAAACAAAGCAACTTCAAGGCACTTGACTACTTAATAAAATCTACTTATTCAAACTATTAGCAAATCCAAAAAGCTTATTTAAACTACTTTTAAACAGATAAATAGATAACCAGCAGCTTATTAGGAAATCAAAAAGACAAATGTAAAACAAATTAAATCCTAATATTGTGTACCTTGGTGTTCCCAGCATGAACAGGAAACAATAACAAGCTGTGTGGACTTATGGCTTATTCACATAAGCCCAATCTCGAATCAACAACAACCTAATCTAACCTATATGCTAACCCTTAGCTCTAAAACCCTTGGAGTCTCAGCAGCCATCCAATTCCAAGAGACTCCAAGCCTTCATCATAACAAACACAAACACAAGTATTTTTGACAGAATTTAAATAGAGACACAAATTTATATGAAATATTACTTTTATTAAAACTGAAATAAAGTTGCTTACAATCGTGAAACAAAATTACATAACATTAAAATGAAAATTACACTATGAAAATTAACCTGAAAAATTAACCCTAAAAATTATTATCTTTAACTGCTGGATTGAGGGGTATTTATACCCGAAGCTTGAGCTCATCCTCCTCTCTAGATCCTTCTATCCTTTTCATCTTGACCCTTCAATCATTTCTCTCTCCTTGATCTACTATCTCAATCGTTAGATCAAAGAGTGTGCACCCGGATCATTGACGTGGACATAGAGTGTGTTAGTTATGTGAGTGTAAACACTCACACACGTCACATCACCCAATCATTTCCTCTCATTTTGCCAGGGTGGATTGGGTTGGGGGATTAATTGATAGTGATAGATGGGTTAAGGGTTGTGAGAGGTGGATTAACCCTAAGGTTAATTTAGGTGGGGTGAAAGGTTTGTAAACTAGGGTTCTTTGTGTTCTTGAGTGGGTTCGGGTGTGTGTGTGTGAGTTTAATCTGATTTGGGGAAAATGGAGTGAATAGTAAGTGTAAAAAGGTTTATAAGTTTAACCGGGTAGGGTAGGTTAGGGTCGGGTTAGGTCGGGTTGGGGGTTGTATTCTCATTGGTTGATTGGGGGTCCACGGGTAGTTTGACCCGGTCTAAGTGACCCGCGCCTTTTAACTATAGGGTAATTACATCTTCGGCCCTTGTGTTTGGCAAGTCCATTTTTTTAGTTAAAAATAACTTCCATAAATTGCAAAATCAGCCCTTGAATTTATAAAACAATGGAGTTGGGCTTTGGTTGACTGTGGTTTAGCTGCAGTTGACTGTAGAAGGCTGAGGCATGATTTCTCTGGCTTCGGCTTTGATTTCTTTAGCTTCTTGATCACTCATCCGTTCTCGTGTCCGTTTTTGACTGATTTCTTGTGATATTTGACATATCCATACCTGCACACATAAAACTCAGATACAAGCACATTTTTGCCATTTTTGATCCGTTTTGGGTGGATTAACCCTAAGGTTAATTTAGGTGGGGTGAAAGGTTTGTAAACTAGGGTTCTTTGTGTTCTTGAGTGTGTTCATGTGTGTGTGAGTAAGTTTAATCCGATTTGGGGAGAGTGTGGTGAATAGTAAGTGTAAAAAGGTTATAAGTTTAACCGGGTAGGGTAGGGTTAGGTCGGGTTGGGGCTTTGCTTCTTATTGGCTGAATGGGGGGAAGTGGGTAGTTTGACCCGGTCTAAGTGACCCGCGACTTTTATAACTATAGGGGATTTACAAATTCGGCCCTTGTGTTTGGCTAGTCCCTTTTCAGGTTTATAAACAACTTTCATAAATTGCAGAATCAGCCCTTGAATTTATAAAACAATGGAGTTGGGCTTTGGTTGACTGTGGTTTAGCTGCAGTTGACTGTAGAAGGCTGAGGCATGATCTCTCTGGCTTCGGCTTTGATTTCTTTAGCTTCTTGATCACTCATCCGTTCTCGTGTCCGTTTTTGACTGTTTTCTTGCAATATTTGACATATCCATACCTGCACACATAAAACTCAGATACAAGCACATTTTTGCCATTTTTGATCCGTTTTGGGTTGAATTGGGCCTTTTTAAGCATAAATTGATATGTATAGTTTAACAACTATCAAAATTCCCCAAACTAAAACATTGTGTGTCCTCACGCAATATTACATGCCTTATAACCAAATACCTCGAAAATTCCCCAAACTAAACCTTTGAAAAGTAGCAAAGATTTTTGATTGAGAAAATTAAAAGATCACAAGTTATAAAACACCCGACTTCCCATTTTCTAAGATTTTTCTCTTTTTATGATTTTTTATTGATAATTAACTACTTAACTACAATTTATTTGTGTGACTTAATGTATTGTTTTCATTACCTCATTGGTAACTTTTAGGATCATAGAATAAAAAGCACAATTAAGTGTCTAAAAGATAACTTCGTCATCCCCGATTTTTCACTTCTCCCATGCTAAGCTTAAAAACAAGATCATTGTTAAATACAAGTCATGACACTAACACTACTCATAAATACTAATTGTGTACTTACTTTTCCTCCCGCAAATCCTACTTTTGTATCTCAGGATTTTACTTAAGTCATATACCCGAAGGCTCTTTAAGACTTTTGTTTCGATACTTATTAATTCAGAAAATAAAGTGTAATGGTAAAGAATGCAATAATTAGCTCCTAGCCCTTCTCAAAAGATCAAATGCAATCAAGATTAAAGTCCACATCGAGGCGACCAAAATTTGGCTTTTATTAGGCTACTTAAGCAAGGCACCATTCATGTCATATACCCTAAGGCTCTTTAAGACATGAATGGACCAATCTCATTTGCACCATATACCCTTAGGCTCTTTAAGGCACAAAACAAGACAAAAATTAAGCAACATTATTAAACCTCAGTCCTTTAGTAGGCTACAACATCGGCCACGCCTCCGACAAGATGTAGCAAACATATTTCGACTTCGGATTATATAAGTAAAACCGGTGCCTTTTATCTCGAAGCCACATCGATAGCGAGTCGACAAGAGGTTATTCTACTTATTATGACACCGGACTCTACCTTATATGAAAACTCCAACATCGGCCACGCCTCCGACACGATGAAGTAATCTGGCAGAGATACTTATTTATTATTATTTTTGCATTTTTAAGCCAAATTAAGTATTCCTGATGTGTACTCATCCTAATCACAAAGGAACTAAAGAAAACTTCTATTAACTAATTATTAACCAAAAAACCATACAACTCTATTCTTTAAACATTTATATAAAGGTGAAACAAGCTAATGGGAGAAAAAGCCACAATTAATACTTATGAGCTTGAAAGAAAACCAACTATTCTACGTTTAATGTCATGACTTATAAATAACACTATCATTTCTTGTTCTTTGCAAAAGAAATTCGCAAATACTTAGCCTATATAAAATCCAACTCGGCATATTTAAAATCTACTTGAGATTAGCACAAGTCTTCATTTACTAATGATTCAAGTCTAGCATGTTTAAAGTCTACGTGAGACTAGCACAAACTATCATCATTAATTGTTAAGGAAGAAAGCTAGAACTCAACACGTACAATCGGGTCAAAAATTACTTTGATCTAGAAGATTCCATTGGTGATGGCGTCACGATTAAGCCTTGACGCCGTCGCGATGATTTTCCTATATATATTAAACCGAATTTAGGGTTTTAAATGTGTAATTTAGTATAACTTTTGGGGGACGAACCCTAGTCATTCTAGCAGCTTTTTAGGTCGCTTTTAAGGCCTCGAAACCCTATTATAACTACCTTCAATCCATGTTTTAATCAAGTAAGATTGTTTATCATTAATCATTCAATATGTCTATGTGTTGTTTGATTGATTTATGTTCTTGCTTTCTTTATAACATGCTTGGCTAAACGCTCCTTTGTATTTACTTATGATTGCATGAAACTTAGGTTGTAGATCCTTTTAATGTTGCTTCTTGTTGATTGATGGGCGCGTTAGGCTCTAGAAAACTAGCCATAAGATATTAAATTAGCATAAACATCTAGGGAAACGCGAGTGTGTAGAAAGGATACCATCAATAACAGTCTTCATACTACCTTACCCCTAATATGGTTGATCCCTCTTAAGATATTTCACATGCATTTAATATACTCTTAGGGGCCTTGTAATAGTCTTTATACTACCTTACTTGTGCGTTGCCTTAACGGAATATTAAATAGACGGCGGGTTCGTGTAATTCGTTCATGACTTAGGAAATACTTACACAGATCATCACAAGTGTGACAAAGCAACAGATCTAGGAGAAGCAATCTGAGGAGTAGTGCATGATTAGGTAAATACATCTTTTTATCATAAAGTTATCACCAGTAGTTTAGATTATATTTAGTTTAATTAGCTAAAACAAACCAACCTCTCAAAACCATGATATTTACTTGCTTTCTTAAAAATATAAAAACACAAAAAGAATCTTCTCTCAACCCCTTAGAATTCTGTTAGACCGTGTTCGAGCCTTCCCAACCTATTCCCCTAGAGAACGATAACAACCCTCGAGTCTTGCCTATACTACACTACAACGATTAGGTACACTACCTAGGGAGTTGTAAACCTTCTTACTGAATTCCCTTACGACCCTCGCATCAAGTTTTTGGCGCCGCTGCCGGGGAATAGTTAGGTTTCTATCATAGTTTAACTTAGTTCTACTCGTTTGATTCCTATCAAGTGAGAATTTTAATTCTGTATATTAGCTTTCTTGTAGTCTATCTTTTCTTTGTGCATTTGTTCGTAATTTTCATTGACTATTCCATTCTTCGCTATGGAGAACACAAATCCACCACCCAATAATCGCCCTGTCCTAACTGCCGTGCCGCACGCAAGAGCTGTCTAAGAGCTCCATGAGCTACAGATTATTTCTTCCTTCGTTGACTCTCGCTTAGAGAGTATTGAACAATTTCTTAACAACTTCGCCAATCATCCTAATGAGACCGATATGAATGACCTTGAGTCTAATGACGAATTGGTAGACACACCTCTTGTCTCTCCCTTTCCTCACTCAAATAATGATTCGGATGATGGTGAAGTGCTTAATGAGTTATATGAGTACGAGAATGTTGGAATGCTACGCCGTGAGAGGGAAATTAATAGTTTCGATGGGGATGACCTGGCATTCTAATGTATGATCGGGTTTAGGAAGTTTGTCGCCTACTTTGACCCCTTCTTACCAATGAACATTATCGCGCGTAAATCCTACAACACTATAATGGTAGAAGGATTAGAAAGTACAGGGAAAAACTTAGTTGCCATTATTAGGGACGTCTACGTATTTGTAGGAAGCTTTACCTACTTCACGGAGTTTGTGTCTTGGGAAGACATAGGAGAGTTTATTCTAATAAATAAAGCTGAAGTCGTGATGGGCAAACCCTTTAGGAAAATTACTAAACTCGAATATGATTGCGCTAAGGGAATAATGTCTTTCAATAGGATCTTTGATAATTACACATTCTAAATGCCCCGCACTATACTTAGGTTTAAACGTTGGGGGCACGTTTCATGAAGTAAGATTCCACCCATCCTTGTGCTGAGTCAAAGAGATCTAACTAACGGGTTTAAGAATGCGTACGAAAAGAACAAATTTATGTACAAGAATTGTTTGAACCTTGGTCCCGAATACCAAGTGGATGAAAGTATGAAAGAATGGCTTATTCATGGACATGTGAGCATTCAAGAAGTCACGTAAGGACGTGTGACTTCGAGTCTAGCTACAAGACTCATAAATAAAGAAAAGCGCTTCTTGGGAGGCAACCCAATATTTATTTTTCTCGCATATTAGGAATGTATTGTGTTTTAATTCTTTATTGTTTGTTTTATTATGTTTGCATGAAGTTGGTAATCATGCTTTGTTTGCTTGTAACTTCGTCTTATTTTCAATCAAAGGTACTTTGCAACAAAATAAGTGTAGGGGAAATATCCGGTTTTTAGAACCAATTCAAACATTTAAAATAAATTGTTTAGATTAATTCGCGTCAGTTTCGAGTCATATAATTGTAATGATTAATTCCAGGTTTTTATGCAGTGCTTTCTACGGATATAACTTATAAAATTGCGTGCAGGAAATTTCTCATTAAAAACGAAGAAGAATTTTTCACAGTGCTTGGAGACGGCGTCGGGATTAACACCCGACGGCGTCGCGTCTCCAGCAATGTAAAAATTCGAATTTTTTTCAAGTATTTCTGAAAAATAAAATGTGCAATATTTAAAATTTGTAATTATTTTATAAACCTACATAAACCTATGATTACATCATTACTTTCATCCTATCTTTACTGCTTTCATAGAGTCAAAACCCTAAACTCTCGTTGTATTTATATCTATCCCACTGATTTTTTATCCTGTTGTATTTGTCTTGTCATATGCTTACAGGATATATATGATGAGAAAAGAGATCTTAGGAAGTTCTAAGGAAGTTTCATTGGACGATTCTTGGAGGACGATTTAACCAGTTATCGCATGTTTCTTCTCAATTATTGAGAAAACCAGGGGAGTACTAGTTTCTTTTACTTGTTTTCTTTCCCTTTATTCGTTTTTACGGGTACTTCTATAGAACATTGGGGACAATGTTCAACTTAAGTGTAGGGGAAAATAAGCCTTAGAAACTATTCCTTCATTTGCCATTTGCTTGTTCCTTAAAATGATGGGTAATATATCAAAACATAGCATAAAAAGGTAATTTTAACCAAAATTTAAATTTTTTAATGACACATACCGACGAAAACCTAGATTTGAATAGCTCTCATGGATAAGAAATTGTGTAATGACTAGCACAAAAACCCTTTAAAATACCACCAAAAAAATCTAAGTTTCGCTTTAGATCTTAGGAAAAACGGGTGAAACATTATGATACCCCAAGATAATTTGTACCAGTAGCTTTCTCAGAGTTAAAGGTTCGAATGCAGTCATAACTTGTCTATTCCGTCGTAAGGCTTGTACGTATGGTCTTTGTTGCCTTTTCTGGAGCATTGGTATTGGTATTAAATTATATGAGTGTACCGATAGTATATTAAATTCTAGAGCTTGTTTTTGTGATGCATCCCGAGACTGCATAGTGAGTATTAGGATTTGCTAGATAAGAGGCACTAGGATTAACCCATGTTTTAAACCTGTAATTGATATGATGATCACATCGATCATATAACTATCCCACCTTTACCATGCACTCATTTTTAGTGTAGGATACCCCTAGTACAACCCTCCAAGCCTATCCTTTTCTTAGTTCTTGTAATTTTCTGGTTAAGCCAAACTATTAATGAAGAGCATTGTCACCCTTGAACCAATTGTTACACCCAAATCGCCTTAGCCTACCTTGTATGTACTCACTTTTAGTACATTGTTGTTTTAACCCAAGTTAATTATTGAGTATACGAGTGCTAAGTCTTTGACCTTGTAAATACAGTTTTGGGACGATTGGGATTCATGGTAGTATTTATCTTATGAAGAATTGGGGAAGAAGTAATTTATTACCCCCAGTAGAGCTCAATAAGCTCTATGTTATTTTGATCCAACTCAATTAGGGTCATTAGTTAGATTGTAAATAATCGAGTATGTAAAAGTTCAAGTGTAGGGGTGTATCTATAAACCCCCATGATGTATTATATGTTTAAGCAATGGCAGGGCAAAAGTGTACGAAAAAAATGTATATAAAAAAAAGTAAAAAAAAATGTACGGGCTGCCATTTGCTTATGTCTATGTTTATATTAGAGTCAAGAAAGGAAAAAGAAAGAGATTGGTGTAGAGTTGTGTAGAGTTTGTATATCTTGTCCAAATTCTTGGCTTAGCAACCCAACCAACGTGTATTCGTATAAATAATTAGCTAACCCTTTCACTCCGAATTCACCCAAAAGTCACCACCCAAATGTATCCCATCCATTTCCGTTTCCGTTAATGTTATCTTACACCTACACCCCACAACCCTTTAAAAGACCTCTTAGATGGTAATGGATAATGCTTGCGCCTAGCCGTGGAGGTTTGATCCTTTACCAAGCCTATGATAATTTATGTGTTATGACAGGTAATGAGTGTTTATTTTTTGTTTTCCCATAGTTGTTATAATTTATTATACACCCGAGAGCGAGAGAATCCCAAACACTTATGTGAGGTGCTAGTATATACTTTCTGTGCTTTTAATTTACGATGTCTAGAAGGCTGTTGTTTGTAAAAGCATTAAAGAGTAGGTTAAATGACCCCAATATAACTATTGTCTAGGTAGAAAAGCCTATTTGCTTGAGGACAAGCAAATCCCAAGTGTAGGGGTATTTGATGAGGTGTCATTTTATACACTTTTTCAGGGCCATTTAACCTCATAAATCATGCAAATATGCCTAGATTACATGCTTAATCGTTTATTTTCAGTTTTTTAGCACTTGGATGGCTTTTGGAGGAAATACACATGACTTAGGCTCATTTGGAGAAGAAACGGACAAGATAACGGACCTACACCAAATCTCTTAAAGATTTATGCATAGTGGAAACGCGTCGCATGCAATAAAGCCGCGTTGGCTTTATATGGTTGGCGGCATCGGCATTTTTGAGACCGGCATCGGGACGTGGCCGGAATTAAAGATGATCTAGAATCTCTATGTGGCGACGGCGATAGGATTTCTAAGCGACACCGTCGCATCGATATATCTATAAATATAAAACCGTTTTTAAGGTTTTAAGTGTGTAACTTTGTATAAACCTAGGGAGACGAACCATAGTCATTCTAGCAGCTGTGTAGGTTGTTTTTAGGGCCTCAAAACCCTATTGTACTATCTTGAATCCATGTTTTAATCAAGTAAGGTTATTTATCATTAATCATTCAAAATGTCTATGTATTGTTTGATTGATTTATCTTTTTGCTTTCTTTATAACATGTGAGGCTAAACCCTCCTTTGTATTTATCTACTATGATTGCATGAAACTTAGGTTGTAGATCCTTTTGATGTTGCTTCTTGTTGATGAATGTACGCGTTAGGCTTTAGAAAACCAGCTTTTGTTTGTATCGGTGTTGACATGTCTAGGAAAACGCGAGTGTGTAGAAAGGATACCATTGGTAACAGTATTCATACTACCTTACCCATTATATGGTTGATCCCTCTTAAGATATTTTACATGTGTTTAATATACTCTTAGGGGCCTTGTAATAGTCTTCATACTACCTTACTTGTGTGTTGCCTTAACAGAATATTAAATAGACGGCGGGTTCGTGTAATCTGTTCATGACCTAGGAAATACTTACACAGATCATCACAAGTGTGACAAAACAACAGATCTAGGAGAAGCAGTATGAGAGTTTAGTGCAGATTAGGTAAATACATTTATTTATTATAAAGTTATCACCAGTAGTTTAGATATTAATTAGTTTAGTTATTAGTTAAACAAACCATAGATTTACCTGCTTTCATAAAATATAAAAACACAAAAAGAATCTTCTCTCAACCCCTAGAATTCTGTTAGACGGTGACCAAGCCTTCCCAACCTATTCCCCTAAAGAACAATAACAACCTACGAGTCTTGCCTATACTACATTGCAATGATTAGGTACACTGCTTAGGGAGTTGTAAAACTTCTTGCTGAAGTCCCTTACGACCCTCACATCAAGCTGACTGCCACCTATTCAATATCAACAATCTCAGAGTGAGATGTGAATAGATAACATGTGTATCTCTATGACAAATGAGACAAGTCTCTTTTGAGAGAAACTCGAATGGCTAGAAGGGTTGTGCATTGCATCACTGGGTCCATGATGACTTTTTTCAATACCAACAATCATCTTTGTGATTTTGATAGAATATGTATTGACTCGGTGTCTGCCTAAGTTGTGTGGATGGCTTCTTTCTTTTTACCCTTTATCCATACATTTCTTTTTTATTCTTCAACCCCTTCAATATTTACCAAGACGTCGTCACTATCACCTTGTTATGATTGTTCCGGTGATAACTCATGCCTTAGTCTACATTTTTACCTTATTCTCGTTCATCTCCAATCATACCTAAGGACTTCTAATCTAACTATGGAATGTCCATGGGCAGATCTCTCTGGTTCTAATTGGATCATAAGACATATACCTAACCCTAACCACCTTATGACTTCATCAACGTCGTGAGTTAATTGGTTGTTGGGTAAAGTGATCGAAACCATAAACCATTAAAAACAATCAAAGTGTTCAATAGAAATCAAGACGTGTTAACACTTTGAGAGTTTAATTCTTTTGAAATACTCCCCTACACATGTGCACCGAGATTCGTAATTGTTTCGCACATGTGGGTAGAAGTTGTGCACTTAGAGTCTTAAAGATCACATTCTTCTAGATCACATTTTAATCACATTTCCCCCCTTATTTAAAATATTAAATCTCTTAGTATTTGAAATACCCATTGATTCAAATTTGAGACATGAAAAGTTTCATGAGGAGAAAAATGATACCACAAAGTTGGTAATTCATGCAACTTTTACTGATTGCTCCCTTTCAAAATATGTGAGATACCACAGAATTGAAAATTTGACATTACAAGAGAAAATGATATGACACCACAAATATGTTGAAGATTGAGTTAGATGCCTTGGTGAATAGTGGGTATTGTGATTCGACATTGAAATACCACATTTTAATTTCACTGAATGTTTTTGGATACATAAAATTAACATTTATGTGATGTACCCAAAATATATTAAAGGCTTTAGTTTTAAAAAGCTCCCCCTCGAAAATTGACCCACATAAAGAATGACATTTTTTAGTAACAACAATTTTAAGAAATTACTAGAAGGGAGTGTTGAACATACAATTTAGAAGATACCATAAATAATATTCTAGATATTAATAAGATACCACAAATTGTATTAACACAAGATTATGACATTTACAGTTTTATTTGAAAATTGTGTTCCAAGCAAATTTAAAAACCCACATGATCGAAGAATTCTCTTCAATTGTAGAGTAAGCGTACTCAGCGACAGACTCCCCTATGACATTTGGTTCGGGTTACATTTTGAAGTAACTGTAAGCCATATGAGAAAATAGGAAATGACATATTTTGAAACGTTTAAAACCTTGATTGAACATCAGTTATATACCCCTTTTTATTTTGTATTTTTTATTGTTTGTTGTTTTTTTAAGTGTTTGGTTGATTTATTTGTTCGTTTGTTTGTTTGTTTTGATTTTTGTTTTTCTGGTTTTTTTTGTCAATGTCAATCGATATTTTCCTAGTATAAAAAATGTTATCGATTCCAAGAGACATGTCGAGAAGACTCTTTTTGGTATTTTTAAAATTTTAAATTTTTGTATTCTCTTTTTCTTGGTTTTATATTTTTGTATTTGATTTTTTAATAATAATATACAAGGTTGATGTTTGATAGATCAGGCATATTCATTTGCCAGAGCCTCCAGTTTTGCTAGAGTCAAACATCTCATACCAAGTCTTCTAACAAGATACTTAAACCTATCTTCTAACAGAGCTTTAGTAAACATGCCAGCTAACTAGTATTCAGTTCCAACAAAGAATAATTCTACAATACCCCTTTCAACATGTTCCTTGATAAAGTGATATATGACATCAATGTGCTTTGTGTGAGAGTGCTGGACTGGATTGCACGAGATGTCTATCGCTACCTTTGAATCATAATACATAGGTATTTTGTCAATGAAAGTCCCCCAATAAATTGTGAGTTAGTTCGCATCAGTAGAACTTAAGCACATCAACGCAGATACCAACAAAAATAAATTATGAAAAGTTATAAATTATACTCCTAATAATCATATAACACTTGCTTGATGCAAACTTTAATTTGTTTGATGTCCGTTTACATTGAACGTTGATTTTTAGTTTACACGATTTAACTATAAGATAATAATTAAAAGCGAACGCGTAAAACTCTAAAAATAAATAATGGAATTTATTAAAGTTGTAAATAACCTGAAAATGAGAAATGTTACACTTAACCACAGTGAGATGTTTCTCATTCGGTTTTGCTTGATAGCGAGCACAATAACAGGTTGCATGTACAATATCTGGTCTACTTGCTGTTAGGTACATGAGTGCTTCGACCACACTATGATATTTCATTTGGTCGACCAGAGTACCACTCAAGTAAGCTTCTAGGTGTTTCATAGCCATTGGAGTACCAATGCTATCACATGAGGTCATACCATGCTTTATAAGTATCTCTTGAGCATACTTATCTTGGTTTATAAAGATGTCGCGTGGGGATTGGTGGATCTGAATCCAAAAAAGAATTTCAGCTCCCCCCATCATATATATTTAAAACTTGCTGCGCATTACTTTTTCAAACCTTTTTGAAAGTTTTGGGTTCGTAGAACCAAAAATAATGTCATCAACGTAAATTTGCACAAGCAATATGTCTTCCCCACGTTTAGTTATGAACAGAGTTGGATCAATAAAGCCTATTGAGAATCCTTTGGATACCAGAAAGTTGGAGAGTTCATCGTACCACGCTTTTGGAGCTTGTTTGAGTCAATATAATGCCTTTTTGAGACTGTATACTTGGTCAGGATGATATGGGTCTACAAATCCATCTGGCTGGTTTACGTACACTTCTTCCTTTAGAGGACCGTAAAGAAATGTTGTCTTGAAGTCAATCTGGTATACTAGAAATGATTTGTGTGCAGCATGCGCAACGAATAACCGGACAGCTTCGAACCGAGCAACGAGTGCAAATGACTCTTCAAAATCAATTCCTTCCTTTTGACCATATCCCTTAGCTACAAGGCTAGCTTTGTTGCGTATTACGGTATTCTTCATCACGTTTGTTTTTCCAGAGCCACTTCATGTTATAGACATTTTTGCATAGTGGTCTGTCGACTAATTCCCATACATCTAATCGATCAAACTGGTGAAGTTCTTCCTGCATCGCTTCAATCCATGTAGAATCAGCCATGGCTTCTTTGATGTTCTTTAGTTCGGTTCGACTCATGGTGAGTGCGAACATACACATCTCGCCATCTGTTTCTAGCTGACGTCTTGTTCTAATTGATTGAGAAGGATTTCTAATGACTTGTTCTAACGGATGATCTTTCGTCCAATGATGTTCAGAAGGATGTCATTGATAGAAAGTATGCATGTTTGACGAATCAACATGATATGCCCAGCCTATGGGAATAGAGCAAGCCAATCAAATCACCTGGACTGAGTTAAAAAGGCTTCTGACAACAAGTATTGTCCCCGGACTGAGATCAGGAAGATGGAAGAAGGGAAACCTTAAACTGATGTAAAGGGAAATGATCTTAAACTTATGTTAGGAAGATTTTCAAGAATTAACGATTCTATGTCCAAACATGGTGCCTAACAATGATAAATCTTGGGAAGCTTTCATCGGGGGCTACTCGAAGCATTTAAGCAAATGTTACTGCCACTCTTAAACCTCAAACTTTAGGAGCCATCATATAGCCCAAAGGGGACTAATGGATCTAGTAACTTAGCATGCTCCATGCAAGTATCGAGTGTACAACAAAAGAGTTTGAGACAGAAGAACTTTAACGATAAACTCCCGCAGCAACAAACAAAATACCGCAACTCTCCAACATCGCTACAACAATCGTCAACAACAAAACCGAAGACAAGAAGCTGGTAGAGCCTATGCTATTATTCCATCAGAAAATGGTAGGTATGCCGAAGATCTTCCTTTGTGCAAGAGATGTAATTTCCATCACAACGGACCTTGTACTGGCAAATGTAATATTTGCAACAAGGTGGGTCATTTGAGTAAGAACTGCCGAAACAAGAAGCCAACCACTAGAAGCAATCAACTACCAGTAACAGTTGTATGTCATGCCTATAGAGAAAAAGGGCATTATACGAATCAGTGCCGCAAGACCAACATCAATGCCCAAGGAAGAGCCTACATGCTGAAAGATAGGAATGCTCAACAAGACCCAAACATAGTTACGGGTATGTTTCTATTAAATCAGCATTATTGTTTGATTCCGGAGCTGATAGAAGCTTTATACTCCATATCACCTTGCCTTAAGCTAAATTCCAGTCTATTACAATAGATACCTTTTACGATATCAAAATGGCTGACGGAAACTTAGTAAGCACAAACACTGTTATTAAAGCTGCACTTGAATCTGCACTAAATCAACCTTTCGAAATCGATCTCATGCCAATTAAACTTGGTAGTTTCGACGTTGTCATCGGTATGGACTGGTTGTCCAAGTATCATGCCAAAATTCTCTGTGACGAAAAAGTTGTTCACATTCCTATCAACGGTGAAACTCTAATCATTCGAGGTGATCGAAGTAAAACTCGACTAAATCTCATATCCTGTATAAAAACCAAAAGGTATATATCCTGAGGTTGTCAACGTTTTATAAATTCAAGTATGAGAAGAAAGCAGACGAGAAGAAAACTAGGAATGGACATTCCCGTTAGTCAAGAGAATTTCAGATGTCTTTCCTAAAGATCTACCTGGTATCCCTCCTGTTCGCCAAGTAGAATTCCAAATCGACTTAATCTCGGAGCAGCACCTGTAGCTCGAACTCTTATAGATTATGGGGGCTCCTTCAGAAACTGCAGGAGTTATTCTACAACCAACTTCAAGAACTAACCGACCGAGGTTTCATTTGACCAAGTACATCGCCTTAGGGAGCTCATGTCTTATTTGTTAAAAAGAAGGATGGATCTTTCAAAATGTGTATCGATTTCCGAGAGTTGAACAAACTTACTATAAAGAATCGTTATCCATTACCAAGGATCGATGACTTATTCGATCAACTTCAAGGTTTTTCAATATCGTTTATTCAAAAAATAGACTTAAGATCAGGTTTCATCAACTGAGAGTAAGGGAGAAGATATTCCTAAGACTGCTTTCAGAACAAGATACGGACACTATGAATTTCAAGTCATGCCATTTGGTTTAACAAACGCACCTGCTGTATTACGGATCTCATGAATCATGTGTGTAAAACCTATCTGGATAAATTCTTAATAGTGTTTATCGATGATATTCTTATCTATTCTGTAACGAAGAAGAACATGGCAAATATCTCAGAGTTATCTTGGAATTACTCCGAAAAGAGAAAATTGTATGCCAAGTTCTCTAATGTGATTTATGGGATTCATATCGTGCAATTTATTGGTATTCTCATTGATAGTCAAGGACTTCATGTTAACCCTGCCAAGATTAAAGCTGTTACTGAAATTGGACATCTCCCACTACACCCACAGAAGTGCGTCAATTCTTAGGACTCGTCGGCTATTACCGAAGATTTATCAAAGGTTTTTCAAAAATTGCAATGCCTTTGACTAGATTAACCCAGAAAAACAAGAGTTATATCTGGGGCGAAGAACAAGAATTAGCTTTTCAACTCCTTAAACAAAAACTCTGTGAAGCACCAATCTTAGCATTACCAGAAGGAAACGATAATTTTGTCGTTTACTGTGATGCATCTCTTCAAGGGTTAGGAGTTGTACTAATGCAACGAGAAAAAGTCATTGCTTATGCATCTCGACAACTCAAACCTCATGAAGAAAACTATACTACTCACGATCTCGAATTAGGAGCAGTAATATTCGCTCTTAAAATCTGGAGACACTATCTATACGGTACAAAAGTGATTACAGTTTTCACAAAACCAAAAAACAATTTTCCCCTTCATCACTGATCACAAGAGCCTTCAACATATTCTTCGTCAAAAAGAATTGAATATGAGGCAACGCCGATGGTTAGAATTACTCGCAGATTATGATTGTGAGATTTGCTATCATCCCGGAAAGGCAAATGTTGTAGCAGATGCCTTAAGCCGAAAGAAAAGAACCAAACCTCTCCGAGTTCGAGCATTAATCTTAACCGTTCATCCAAAATTACCATCTCAAATTCTCGAAGCCCAAAATGAAGCTCTCAAAGAAGAAAATGTCAAAAACAAGAACCTACGAGGAATGGACAAATCATTTGAAATTCGTCCTGATGGAACTCGTTGTATCAAAAACCGAAGCTGGTTACCACTTTTTGGCGGTTTAAGAGACTTAATCATGCACGAGTCTCATAAATCTAAATATTCTATTCACCCGGGTTCCGATAAGATGTACCATGATTTAAAGAAACTCTATTGGTGGCCTAACATGAAGGCAATCATCGCAGAATATGTTAGCAAGTGTTTGACATGTTCTAGAGTTAAAGCAGAATGTCAAAAGCCATCCGGCTTATTGGTACAACCGGAAATTCCTATGTGGAAATGGGAGAGGATAACATTAATGGATTTGTTACAAAGCTACAAAACCTTAAACCGGACATGATGCATCTGGGTCATTGTCGATTCGTCTTACCAAATCAGTCTCATTCATACCCATTCGAGGCGGACTTGATAGGTATGGAAACTCTTACAAAGGTTATACATCAAAGAATAGTCTCTTGACATGGGCTTGCAATTCTCTATCATCTTAGGGATCGTGATAGTCACTTCCCATCCAGATTCTGGCAATCATTGAAAAATGCTGTTGGGTAACTAAACTAGGACATGAGTACTGCTTTACCATCCTGAAACCGATGGACAAAGTGAAAGAACCATCCAAACACTCGAAGACATGCTACGAGCTTGTGTTATAGATTTCGGGAAAGGATGGGATAAACATTTACCATTGGTAGAATTTTCGTACAATAACAGTTATCATGCCAGTATCAAGGCAGCACCATTCGAAGCACTTTATGGACGAAAGTGTAGATCACCTGTTTGCTGGGCCGAAGTTGGAGATTCTCAACTTACGGGACCAAAAATAATTCAAGAAACCACTGAAAAGATCGTACAAATTCGTCAACGCTTGCAAGCTGCAAGAGATCGACAAAGAAGTTACGCCAATGTAAGGCGAAAGCCTTTAGAATTTCAAGTTGGCGATCGTGTTATGTTGAAAGTATCACCTCGCAAGGGTATCTTTCGATTCGGAAAATGAGGAAAGCTAAATCCCCGATACATTGGACCATCAATATTCGTGAACGAATAGTGCCCAGTGGGCATACAAATAGTCTTCTGAAGTGTTAGTAGTATCCACAATACTTTCTACGTTTCTAATCTCAAGAAGTGCTTATCCGACGAATCTCTTATTATTCCAATGAAAGAACTTCAACTCGACGACAAACTCAACTTTGTAGAAGAAGGTACGCGAGGATGCGTATTCAACAAAGGCTTGTTCGGGGTTTTCCATGCAATTCTGAGTATCGTGGGGATCACTGCAGATTTCACATGGGGTAGTGATTTTGTTCACTTGGGTAGGTTGTGTTGAAGCAAGATGAGCTTCCATCAAGCGTTGGACTTGATTTTCAAGCTCGATTAGACGGCGGTCAGATGTACTCGGGATATCTTGAGGCAATGCGATTGTCTTGACCGGCTTAGCGAAATCCCTTCGGTCGTTCCAACTTTCGTTGTCATAGAGGGCGAGGTCCTCTAATATTGCCCAGGATTCTTCGGGGTTGAGGTCACGAAGCTCACAACCGGCCGATTGGTCAATGGTTCGTCTTGTGATGGGATTGACATGGTCATAAAAAATTTGGACTTTGAGCCAAAGATCAATGCCATGATGATGGACTTTTTGGATTAAGTCCTTGAAACGAGTCCATGCTTCAGATAGAGATTCTCCACGATGTTGTTGGAACATCAGGATATCGTTGCGAAGTTTTACGGTTCTTCCCGGTGGAAAGAATTGAGCAAGGAATCGGGTAGTAAGATCCTCCCATGTGGAGATGGATCCTGCTGGAAGGCGTTCAAACCAGTTGCTAGCTTGATCGCGTAGGGAAAATTGAAATAAACGCAGGCGCGTTCTTTCCCTATTTTCACCGTCAAGGTCAAGTGAGTCCACAAGTTTAAGGAAATCCTTGAGGTGTTGGTTCGGATCCTCAGACCGAAGTCCGTGGAATGAGCATATGTTTTGCACCAACCGGATGGTGTCGGATGAAAGAGGTACCACGTTGTTCCTTTCGGGGAGCTCGATGGTATTCCTATAGCCCTCGTGGCTTGGTTTGGAGTAATCTCTTAGAGTACGGATAGGATTCTCGTCTCCCATGGTGGTTGACAAGAATGGGTTACGAAACAATTAACAATAAGAAAAGATAGTCCGGAAAATCGGGCTTGATAGTTAATCTAATATTGTAAATGTTTCGGGTTTAATCCCAAGCAAAACCCGAGCCCGGGTCCTAGTTAAATATCCCACGCGTCGTAGGGATATATATATAGATATTTTCCATATGAAAATATCTAAGAAATCATAATATCTAATTTCTTTTCTATCTCTTTTTCTCTCATCTATCTATCTCTCATCTCTTTCTCTACTCCTTGCTCTCTTTCTCTTTTCTTATTTCGATTTGTGTTTGTGTGTTATGAAGTGAAGTGGTAAATCGAGAACCTACAATTAGTATCAGTCGCCACGGGGTGGGTTTAGTTTTTTTTGTTGTGGTGACTTATTGAGCTTATTAAAATTCGGCTTATTTTTTTAATGTTCATTTTTTATTATTGATTTCATTTCTTTTTGTGTTGGAAATTGAAACAAAAAAGTGCCTGTCTTTTCTAAACACAAAACTTATGTGTTGAATAACAAAATAGTGCAACAAAAGGGTGTGTTTATGTGTTTTGGTGCGTTTGAATAAAAAGCTTATTTTCAAAGTTTAGGGTTAGTTTTTTATATATAGCTTTTATATAGCTTTGTTTTCTGTGGATTCTTTTATTTGTACACGGTGCGAAGAAGAAAGAAAGGATAGCTGAACAAGTGAAATCCCAAAAGGAATCAAACGAGGACTTTGCTTTAATAACCGAACGAGTTCTCGACAAGAATGAGCCGAACGAGTATAACTTTCAAAGAGGACCGAACGAGTACAATTAAACTAATTAAAAATTAAACTAATTAAAAACTAATAAACTTAATTAACGACTTAACTAATGGACTAAAGGTGCAAAAATCTAAGGGATCAACGGGGAAACTAACAGACTAACGGAGGGTTAACTTAGAAAACAACTAAATTTAAAAGTTACACTTTCGACCCTGAGAATCTACCCCGATCACAAACTAGGTCCAAATTAAGGCGAGATTTGAAAAGTGCTTAAAATGAAAAACTCAAAGAAGCAAAGTTGTAAAAGAAGCTAGTGGGAACAACTTTAACAAAAGCACTATAGTCTGAAACTCAAAGATAAGCTCTAAAAGAGCTTCTTAAATAAGCTGTTACAGAAACTAGGGGTTTGGGCTATGTTTTACCAAAACAGCTCTAAAAAACTCAAATTAAGCTTAATTCTAAAAAGGAAAAGTGATCTAGAAAGCTTATGATGTGCTTAATCTAAGAATGCAAAGAAATCAAAGCTTAAACTACTCTTATATCACTGAAATTGATCAAGAAATAAACAAACTCAGGAAATAAGCATAGTAACACAAAATCCAAGTAAGCTAAAAACCTTAATAAGCTAAACTAGACTCTAAAACTCAAAGAACTTATTAATCTACTTATTATCCATTTAAATGAGCTATAAAATCTAGACTTAAAAGTTAATTTAACAAATTTAGACTCTACTTAAGTTCCTACTGTTTTTTTGGAATTTTTTAGGTTTTTATAACTTTTGACAGCTGAATTAAACTAAGTAAAAAAGCTAGAAATTGCAAATTAAGACTTAAACCAAATTAAGCTATATTAAAACTTAAATCCTACTGAATTTGATAAGCTAAATCTTAAAATTACTGTTCTAAATTAAGCTGAGAACACAGGTTAGTACTGCTAGTGTAAAAATTCAGCAGTACTTTTGAAAGTACTGCTGATGCAATTTGACTTTTGAAAACGAATTAAGTAATGAAATAAGCTAGAAAATGACAACTAAATTCTTAATAAGCTATAACTAGAACTAAACTTAATACTACTAAATTTGAAAAGCTAAAATTTATACTAACAGTACTAACTTGTGAAGGCAGTACTAACTTTTTAGTTAGTACTGGTAGTGTAAAGAGTCAGCAGTACTAACTTAGGTTAGTACTGCTAGTGCAATTTTGAGACTGCACTAAACCAAACACCCCTTTATCATTTTAACAGGATTTAGAAAAGCTTTTTAAGAGAAATTTGATGCACAAAAACTAATACCAGATAAAAACTAGCTTAAAACAAACTTAATAATCATGATTAAACAACTGAATAAGCCTTAATCTAAGATCTAAACTATTTAAACTAATATTTTTGGATTTTATGAGTTTTTATGACAGAAATTAGCAACTAATGATCTATAACTATATAAGCAAAAACAGATTAGGACAAACAACTAATAAGCACTAGAAGAGATATTTAAACACTAATAAGCAAAGAGAATAAGCAAATAAGCAATATTAAGCATATAAACTAAAACTAAGCAACTTAAAACTGAAATTTAAGAAGAATGAAAAGAGAAACTTACTTAATCCTTTAGCTAAACAAAAGGGACCAATTAAGGCAGCTACAAGCTCCTTAGCTTATTAATAAGCTAAGGTATAAGTCCTTGGGATCTCTTCCAAGGTAAGATCCCCTTCCAAAAGCTCAAATTCAATAAGATCCATATAAGATTAAACTGATTTAAGGTTTAGATAAGGTTAATACTGAATTCAAACAGCTCTATTTCAGCTTATAGACTGAAAGAGCTTAATATTAGCTTATTGAGACAACTTATTAAGAGAGCTTATGACTTTAAATGAGAGCTTAGAAAACGAGATTTAAAACACTAAAGACTGAATTTCATTAATTAAAAACTGAATTACATTACTAGAAAAGGAGATTACAAAAACATTTAAGTAAAATTACGAAATTAAGCTAAAATTTACTAAAAAGAAAGATAAAAAGAAAACTAAAAAACTAGATGGTGTGTGTGTGAGAAGTGAGGCCTTTTTATATGTAATGCCAAGCTTTGATGCTTTTAGGACCTTTTTGCCTTGCTACCCCAATCCTTCAATCTTCTGCATTCATTTCCCTAATATTTGAGCATTTCAATCGCGGATGTTTGATCAAGATGTGCACACCTGAGGATTGCCAGGCTGGCATTCTTTGATGTGACGTTTGTGTTAGTTTTGTGAGTGAGTTTAGCACAAAACCCACTATTATTTGTGCTTCTTTCTTTGATTACGTGCTTTGTGCTTGAGCTATCGGTATAAGTATCCCCTGATTAGACTAATTTGTCTTGCATTTGTGCTGAGCTTCCTTGAATTGACCACGCACCTCTATTTTGATTTGCCCATTGTTTTACCTTGGGGTGGAAATGGGGAGAAGATGAATAGTAAAAGGGATCTAGACTACTTCTTCGACAGTTAAAATGTTGGAGTCTTGGGAAGTTGCTCATTTGGTCCTTATGTTTCTT
Source organism: Tanacetum coccineum (assembly GCA_026074375.1). Classification (NCBI taxonomy): domain Eukaryota; kingdom Viridiplantae; phylum Streptophyta; class Magnoliopsida; order Asterales; family Asteraceae; genus Tanacetum; species Tanacetum coccineum. Next base: position 35,230 of record BQNB010010105.1, read on the forward strand.
TTATCTCTTTTAAGTTATAAATAACTTTTGGATATTGCAAGATTGGTCCTTGAGGTTTGTGATGAGAGGAAAGTGACTAAGGTTTGGGCTGAGGCTTGGCTTTTTGGGCTTCGACTTTGTACTCTTCTGATTCTCGTGTCCGTGCCTGCTTGCTTTTGACTGTTTTCTTGTGATTTTTGACTTATCCATACCTGCACACACAAAACACAAATACAAGCATATTTTTGCCATTTTTGGTCTGTTTTGGGTTTATTTGGGTTATTTTTAGGTATAAATGGATATGTGTATTTTACACTTATCAGCCCTCGTAGCTACCTTTTGAGTAATCTTCCTAAGAGTAACGATAGGATTGCGGTCTCCAATGGTGGTGACGGAGAATGGGATACGAAACAATAACACAAAGAAACAGATAGCTACAAGAAAGCTAATATACGGAATTAAATTCTCACTTAAAAGGATTCAAGTGAGTAGAACTAAGTTAAACTATGAGCGAAACCTAACTATTCCCCACGCAGCGGCGCCAAAAACTTGATGTGGAGGTCGTAAAGAACTTTAGCAAGAAGTTTTACAATCCCATAGGCATGTAACTAATCGTTGCCGAGTAGTATAGGCAAGCATCGGGGTTGTATCGTTCTATAGGGGAATAGGTTGGGAAGGATTGATCACGGTCTAACAAAATTCTAGAGGTTGAGAGAAGATTATTTTTTGTATTTTTATATTTTACGAAAGCAGGTAAATCTATGGTTTGAGATGTTGGTTTGTTTAACTAATTACTAAACTAATTAATATCTAATCTACTGGTGATAACTTTATGATAAGCAAATGTATTTACCTAATCATGCACTACTCCTCAGAATTGACTTCTCCAGTTATGTGCCTTTGTTACACTTTGTTGATTCTGTGTAAGTGATTTCACCTAGGTCATGAACGGTTACACGAACCCGCCGCCTATTAATATTCCGTTAGAAACGCACAAGTAAGGTAGTATGAAGACGTATTATCAATGGCCCTAAGAAGTACATTTATATTGCAATGAGAATAACTTAAGCAGGATCAAACCAATAGTGGGTAAGGTGTATGATGACTAGTTACGATGTATCCTTTCTACACTTCTCGCGTTTCCCTAGACATATTCAAACAGCGATACAGATGGAAATGTTGGTTTTCTAAATCCTAATGCGCACATTCATCAACAAGAAGCAACATTAAAAGGACATCCATACTCGATACCACTTTATCAAAGAACAGGTTGAACGTGGTATAATTGAATTGTATTTTGTCAGAACTGAATACCAATTAGCTGACATGTTTACTAAAGCCTTACCAAAAGATAGGTTTTAGATATCTGTTTGACGATTTGGTATAAGATGTTTGACTCCAGAAGAACTGAAGGTTTTGGCAATTGAATCTGCTTGATATTTCATCAAACATCGAAATGTAAATATTTTTGAAAAAAAGCAAAATACAAAAATATAAAACCTATAAAACCAAATACAAAAATATAAAATTCAAAAAGCAAATACAAAATCAGAAAATCAAAATTTCTAAAAGAATCTTCTCGACATGTCTCTTGGAATCGATAACATTTACGTAACTAGAAATGTCAATTAATATCGACACGGGTATGTAAATGAAGTTCGAGCAAGAGTTTAAAAGTTTCAAAACATGCCAATTCTAATTTTCTTATAATGGCTTATGTGCAAATATCAGTACATAACTCGGACTTCAAATAAAAGAAAGTTTATCTAAAAGATAACTTATTCTAACAACGAGAAAATCAAATTTCTCAGTCTTGAGCATGTTATACAAGACATTCAAAGTTTTATGCTTAAGAAAAGGACAGTGTACGCTTCAGTGCACTTATCCTTGGCGTTAGAGGAAAAGTCTTCTAACATATTGTTTTTCAAAGAGTTGAACACAATTTTTCAAGAATTTTTCAATGACAATTCAAAATCTTTTCAAAATTGTGTGTTCAACACTCCATCACTCACAAAGCTTTAAAAACTGAAAATCTTATAATTGGTTCTATTTTTGAGGGGGAGTTTCTCTAAAAACAAAGTTTTAATGTTTTTGAATACATCATCTCACGACAATTCTTATGTATTCAAAACATTATTAAAAGTCTCTTAATAACAACTCAGTAATGATAAAGACAACTTAGTAGAATGTTCATTATATGATAACCTAGTGTTTGAGCACCATTTTTCAAGAATTCTTCAATGACATTCATAATCTTTCAAAATTGTGTGCTCAACACTGCCTCTACCTTAATTTTATATTTATGTACAATCTTGTGGGTTGGTTGTTTTTGGGCTTGTTGGGCTGGTAGTGTTTGGTTGGTTGTTTGTTGTGGGTGGTGGGTCTGGTTTGTGTTTGTGTGGTTGGGTTTTTGTGGGGGTTTGGGTAGGGTTTTTTTATTGTTTGTTTTATTTTTGTGTGGGTTTTTTATAGGTTTTTTACTTGGTGAGGGGGTGTTTGGTGGTTTTTTTATTTTGTGTTTGGGTGGGTGGTTGTGTTTTGTTTTTTGGTTTCGGATTTGGGGTTTGTGGGTTTGGTTCTTAGGTGTTGGGGTTTGTTTTGGGGTTGGGTTGTTGGTGTTGGGTGTTTGTTGGGTTGTTTGGTGTTTTGTGGATGGTGTTGTTTAGTTTTTTTTTTTTTGGGTGTATTTGGTGATTTTTTCACTTTGGTAGGGTTGTTTTGGGTTTTGGTGTGCTTTGTTTTGTGTTTTGGTTTTGGGGTTGTTGGATGGGGTTTCTATTGTTTGTGTTTTTTGGTTTTTTTATTTTACCCCCCCCCCCCCCCCCCCCCCCCCCCCCCCCCCCCCCCCCCCCCCCCCCCCACCACACCACCCCAAGTTTTGTGTGTGTTTTTTTGTTGTTTTACAAAAAACACGAATTTAAGCTAGACTAAATTACTAAAAATTAGATAAAGAAAAAGACTAAAAAACTAGATGGTGTGTGTGTGAGAATGAGGCCTATTTATAGTGCCAAGCTGAAGCTTCTAGGATCTCTAGCCTTGCTCTCCAAACTTTTAATCTCAACCAATCATTTCCCAAATCAATTGATCATCATTTGTAGCCGTAAGATCAAATTGTGGACACCTGAGGATTGCCAGGCTGGCATTCTTTGATGTGACGTTTGTGTTAGTTTTGTGAGTGAGTTTAGCACAAAACCCACCATTATTTGTGCTTCTTTCTTTGATTACGTGGCCTTTGAGCTTGAGCTAGGATAAGTATCCCCTTGATTAGACTAATTTGTCCTTGCATTTGTGCTTGAGCTTCCTTGAATTGACCAACGCACCCTCTAATTTTGATTTGCCCCTTGTTTTACCATGGGGTGAAAATGGGGGAGACGATGAATAGTAAAAGGGGTTCCCGCCTACTTCTTCGACAGTTAAAACTGTTGGAGTTTGGGAAGTTTGCACATTTGGTCCTTGTGTTTCTTTTCTCTCTTTCAAGTTATAAATAACTTTTGGAAATTGCAAGATTGGTCCTTGAGGTTTGTGATGAGAGGAAAGTGACTAAGGTTTGGGCTGAGGCTTGGCTTTTTGGGCTTCGACTTTGTACTCTTCTGATTCTCGTGTCCGTGCCTGCTTGCTTTTGACTGTTTTCTTGTGATTTTTGACTTATCCATACCTGCACACACAAAATACAAATACAAGCATATTTTTGCCATTTTTGGTCTGTTTTGGGTTTATTTGGGTTATTTTTAGGTATAAACGGATATGTGTATTTTACACTTATCAGCCCTCGTAGCTACCTTTTGAGTAATCTCTAAGAGTACAGATAGGATTCGCGTCTCCCATGGTGGTTGACGAGAATGGATTACGAAACAAATAACACAAAGAAAAGATAGGCTACAAGAAAGCTAATATACGGAATTAAATTCTCACTTAAAAGGATTCAAGTGAGTAGAACTAAGTTAAACTATGAGCGAAACCTAACTATTCCCCACGCAGCGGCGCCAAAAACTTGATGTGGAGGTCGTAAAGAACTTTAGCAAGAAGTTTTACAATCCCCTAGGCAATGTAACTAATCGTTGCAGTGTAGTATAGGCAAGACTCGGGGGTTGTTATCGTTCTATAGGGGAATAGGTTGGGAAGGATTGATCACGGTCTAACAAAATTCTAGAGGTTGAGAGAAGATTATTTTTTGTATTTTTATATTTTACGAAAGCAGGTAAATCTATGGTTTGAGAAGTTGGTTTGTTTAACTAATTACTAAACTAATTAATATCTAATCTACTGGTGATAACTTTATAATAAGCAAATGTATTTACCTAATCATGCACTACTCCTCAGATTGCTTCTCCTAGTTATGTTGCTTTGTTACACTTGTGATGATCTGTGTAAGTATTTCCTAGGTCATGAACGGATTACACGAACCCGCCGCCTATTTAATATTCCGTTAAGGAAACGCACAAGTAAGGTAGTATGAAGACTATTACAAGGCCCCTAAGAGTACATTAAATGCATGTGAAATAACTTAAGAAGGATCAACCATATAGTGGGTAAGGTAGTATGAAGACTGTTACCGATGGTATCCTTTCTACACTACTCGCGTTTCCCTAGACATATCAACAGCGATACAGATGAAAGTTGGTTTTCTAAATCCTAATGCGCACATTCATCAACAAGAAGCAACATTAAAAGGACATCCATACTCGATACCACTTTATCAAAGAACAGGTTGAACGTGGTATAATTGAATTGTATTTTGTCAGAACTGAATACCAATTAGCTGACATGTTTACTAAAGCCTTACCAAAAGATAGGTTTTAGTATCTCGTTAGACGAATTGGTATAAGATGTTTGACTCCAGAAGAACTGAAGGTTTTGGCAATTGAATCTGCTTGATATTTCATCAAACATCGAAATGTAAATATTTTTAAAAAAAAGAAAATACAAAAATATAAAACCTATAAAACCGAATACAAAAATATAAAATTCAAAAAGCAAATACAAAATCAGAAAATCAAAATTTCTAAAAGAATCTTCTCGACATGTCTCTTGGAATCGATAACATTTACGTAACTAGAAATGTCAATTAATATCGACACGGGTATGTAAATGAAGTTCGAGCAAGAGTTCAAAAGTTTCAAAACATGTCATTTCTAATTTCTTTTAATGGCTTATGTGAAAATCAGTACATAACCCGAACTTCAAATAAAGAAAAGTTTATCTAAAAGATAACTTATTCTAACAACGAGAAAATCAAATTTCTCAGTCTTGAGCATGTTATACAAGACATTCAAAGTTTTATGCTTAAGAAAAGGACAGTGTACGCTTCAGTGCACTTATCCTTGGCGTTAGAGGAAAAGTCTTCTAACATATTGTTTTTCAAAGAGTTGAACACAATTTTTCAAGAATTTTTCAATGACAATTCAAAATCTTTTCAAAATTGTGTGTTCAACACTCCATCACTCACAAAGCTTTAAAAACTGAAAATCTTATAATTGGTTCTATTTTTGAGGGGGAGTTTCTCTAAAAACAAAGTTTTAATGTTTTTGAATACATCATCTCACGACAATTCTTATGTATTCAAAACATTATTAAAAGTCTCTTAATAACAACTCAGTAATGATAAAGACAACTTAGTAGAATGTTCATTATATGATAACCTAGTGTTTGAGCACCATTTTTCAAGAATTCTTCAATGACATTCATAATCTTTCAAAATTGTGTGCTCAACACTGCCTCTACCTTAATTTTATATTTATTTTACAACTTGGTATCATTTATCTTGGTGTCAAACATATGTAAAATTGAAGGGGAGCAAGTTAACATTCCACATAATTTATGCTGTAACATTTTTCTCCCCATGGAATTTTCAAGACAAACTTTAATCACTTGGTATTTCAAAGACTATGTGAATTAGTATTTAAAATAAGGGGAGAAATGTAATTAAAATGTGATCTAGAAAATAATAAGTGATCTAATCGAATCAAAGTGCTTGATACTTCTACCCACATGTGCAAAACACTTTCTTTTATCAATGCACATGTGAAGCGGAGTTTTTCCAAAAGATGAAACTCTCCAAGTGTCAAACATTTTGATAATTCTATCAAACACTTTTCAAGGTTTTATGGTTACAATAAAATACCCAACAACCTATTAATTTATGATGATTTTGAAGTCATAAGGTGGTTAGCTTAGGTATTAGTCCTATGATCCAACCAGAACCGGAGGGATCTACCCAAGGATACTCCATACTTAGAATAAGCAGTCCCTAGGTATGATTTGGTGAAGAATGAGAAACGGGAATAATGCCGACTATGACATCAGTTAACACTGGAACAATCACAACAAGGTGTTAGTAATGAAGTATCGGTAAGCATTGAAGGGGTTGAAGAATGAAAAAGAAATGTATGGTTAAAGGGTGAAAAGAAAGAAGCCCTCCACACAATTTAGGTACAAACCGGGTCAATACATATGCTATCGGTTTTCGTAAGGATGAATTCTGGTATTAAAGACAAGACATCATGAACCCAGTGGTGCACTGCACAACCCTTCCCAGCCATTCAAGTTTCTCTCAATAGATACTTATCTCATTTGTCACAGAGATCAACAAGACTTCTATTGACTTTCTCACTCCTAGTTAGTTGATATTGAATAGGTGACAGTCTGCTCTAGCCTCTGATCACTAAAACAAAAAGGCACAAATCAAGTCTAGAGCCAAGAGATCAATAAATAAATCTCATTAGGACACATTCCAAGATAAACACTTGTTGAACACCATTAAGTTCACAAGATGTTATCAAGAGTCTTACGCATTATTCTTGTGATTTTTCAAGAACATCAGAGTGATACTCTTTAGTATTCACATTGATGATGGAAATCCTTCCAGAGCGTTCATCAAACAAGCTCTACGGTAGGTGACTTACGAGATTCTATATGAATCAAGCTTGTGTCAACTGGATATCGATTTGGTCCAGTAAATGAATTAACGACTCAATCAGAAAGATAGTAACTGTCTGATTCACTCTTACCGTGCTGTCTGCTTTAAGACGTTCCGGTAATAAGAATAAGCAAGCATGGTGAATCTAATACATATGTGTTATAGGATCTTACGCTTTAAGCTGGAAACCCTGTCAAGGAAATTTTTCTAAATTGAATCTACCTGATCACAGGTCGGGCCTTACGGAACCGGAGGTTAATATAACCATACTCAAACAAATGAAAAAGCCATATCTGTCCATATTTGCTATTTATCACTAACTTTAAAATGCAGGTACAAATGACAGTGTTGCAACCTCACTCTAGCTGAGTCAGATTCATTACCACATGCTCATACTCAAGTTACAAAGACATACTATAAGCATCAAGATTTAAGAATCAAGAAAGCTCAAGAAATAAATACAAAGACTTCCGCAAACTCTAATATTCAAGATCTTCCTAAAGATATCAAGATTATCAAGACAAAGATTGTCAAAGGGGATTGTTAGCAAGCTTTCAAGATGATGCATAGTATGAGCATGTTGGTCAAGACACAAGATCGCAAGGTGGCAATAACGACAAAGACAAACAAGGATAAAGATTTAAAGATCTCGAAATTAAAGACAAAGTCAAAAGACAATGACAAAAGGCTCAAGATCAAAGATCACACAACAGGAAGGAACAAGCCTACAACAAAGATAAAGACCAAGACCAAGACTTAAGAACTCAATGATAAATCAATATCCGCAAGTCCAAGGAAGCAAGATTCAAAGACCTCGCTTCAGGGGAGATTGTTAGCCTCAAAATATTAAATCAGAAATAGAAGCTTGGTCATTCAGTTGGAAATCCTCAGTCTTTATAATATTTACATTTTAATAGGCTAGAATGGGTATCGGGCTTATTAGTTAATCTAATATTGTATATGTTACGGGCTTAAGCCTAAGTTATCTTGAGCCCGGCCCATGATCAAAACACCATTCGGCCTAACAAAGGCCTACTATGGCCGGACCTTTGGTTAGTATAAATACACCTTATCTATGTGTGGAGAAGGTTGGTTGTCTCATTTGTTTCACACAAAAAAGTAGCACTTTTGTGATAATTCCTACATCCTCCTCTCTTATCTTTCTCTTTGTTTCTCTCTTTCTAGACTTTCTCTCTAAGATATTTCTCTATTCTCTTATCTCTTTTCTGGGATTCTAACATAGGAAGTGAAGTGATTTATTGGTTCCAACATTCCCGGAATAAACTCTTTATGTTACTCTTATTTTTAGTGAGTCAAATACCCCTTAGAATAAAACCTGTTACTTGTCCTTCCATTCTTTTCCCTTACAACCAAATTTATTTTTGTTAGCACAACCCTTTAGACCATACACTCACCTTAGCCTACCCTATCAGATTAGGACCTTAATCGGTGGTTTGCTAGTATGCTTTTTTTGGGTGTAAAGTATTGTATTCAAGTGTTACAATAACAGCAAAAATTTTTACCTAATGTTAATCCCGAAACTTGCACAATGCAATTGTGGACGAGTGTGAAATTATTCTATCTATAGTTAGTCGAGGAAATTGCACAGCGATGCAATGGTGAATGGTAAAATAAGTGTAAAGTTTTTTAGTCAATCTTTCAGTGGATGTTTTTAACTATTTTTTACAAGATTATTTTTTACGTTCCGCGAGTAATGTAGGAGAATGGTAAACAATCTAAATTCATTTTGATCGAGTGAAGATATGGGGTGAAACTACAGCCGAAATTCATAGTTTATAAGTTAAAAAAATCAAAAAAGTGAAAAATACAAAAGCAAAAGTAATTATGTAGAGTATTGTCTTAGTTAGGTCGAAATAAACCACACAAATGATATCAAACATCTTGTCAAATATAAAGTGGAACGATATCACCACTTATGTACTGTAAAGTTAATAATATGTTACGGATGTTAGGGGAGTTTTAACATTTTGGAACAAAACCAAATCTAAGGTTTGTATTTGAGATTACTGCACATATAGATCAAGGCATTTATCTTTCTGATTTTGTGTCTTCGTAAGGGATGGACGGTAGAAGTTACTAGTCAACATTGTACCTTATTTTTTATGACTTAATCATATTTGTTTTGTTTCTTTTGTATTTAACGACCAATTATTTTCCCTTTCCCAATCCCTGACCTTAGGCATCTTACTTGATCAATGAGGAATCCGAGCTATTTTGACATGTATCACATCCGTGTTTTACAGTTATATTAAATGCAAATTTGTCCGACCTCTGTTGGTATCATTTATTAGGTGAAAGGATTAGAAGATTCCATACCCTTTATTTTTCTTTATCCTAACCTTTGGTTTTACTTGAATGAGGGAGTGAGCAATCATGTATGTCTATCCCATCATTAAGGATGTGTGCATATCATTTCATCGCCCTTGTTGATTTATGACTATTGGTGAATATTACTGGTCCTATTCTTTAGTTTATTCGAGTTAAGAAGTGAGCAATCACATATGTCTATTCCCTCGTTATGGTGTGTATGTGGGGTTTAGTTCCCCTTTTTTGGAATATAGTATCAAAAAAGAACAGAAAGAATGAACAACCCTTTTTTTACCCGATTAACCGTTAGGTTTAACCTTTGTTAGACTTGTCACTGGCCTCAGCTTTAGTGGTGGAGATATGATCCTTGCGCAAGCTTAGATAGAATTATCGTCACGTCTCCGGTGCATTGATCGAATTAGTTACATATGTTGACCACGATAGATTTTGTTGAGTTCAATTAATCTTCCTACTTATAGTTGAGGAGTTGTTTGTGTACTAGTTAATTGAATGAATACTTGTTAAGAAACAAATCCATCACTATCTGTTAGATACATTTTTTATAATTTTTCTAAATTTCTACATGAGGACAAGTAGGATTCCAAGTGGGTGTGTCTATTTAATTGACACATCAAATAACGTAGCCTCCTTTTAATATGTCTCTATCTATTTATCCCTCTTTCTCTATACCCATATTTGTATATGTATTCCATGAATTTGATACTTAAGTTTATATTTGATATTTGGGACATTAATTATAGAGTGATTGAGACAGATTAGTTATGCATAACGGGCAACTCATCAATTTGGAGCTTAAATAAAGAATCTTAAGATTAAGTTACTGACAACCTATACGCCGTATCCAATAAGGAAGATACGGCGTATTTGTGCCTTGCACTTCAACTCAATATAATCTCTACGTCAAGATTGTGAATAGCAAAATGCCATATTCTAGGAAGACTCTATACGCCATAAATCCAATGATCGAGGTATATGAAAGATGTCTGAAGATATTGAACATGGGCCCAAACTCCAGAAACCCCATAATAACGCCGTATATGACCTCTAACCAATACGGGCGTATCCGACAAAATTTCTCTCAGACACTAAATACCGAATCTTTAAAAAACATGAGTTTAGGGTTTGCTTAAACATAGTTTTCAAAACTCCTAAACCACAAGTCTCAAAAATCGAATTATCAGAATGGCAAGACAATCTGCAAAGAAGGTCAATTAACTACGCATACTTGTCCATAGGAAACACCTTGTAAGTCATCTTTACTCGAAATAATCGTTATTCATTTTTGGTATCAGTTCGTGTTGGGTAATAAATCATTCAAACAAGTTTAATATTCTTCTAAGTTCTAAGAACTTTGTACTGCCACAAGGATTATAACTAACAGAACTAACCAGATTGTACTGGCCGAACAGAAGTGAATTAGTCTAACTGCCATTAACTAATATTAGTACTTGCTAGAGTTTTTGTGTACTGCTGCATGAAGATTACTAATTGTTTGAAGAGATAAAAGCGTTGTTTTGTGATATGTATGGAAGATTCATGTATATCCTATATAATTAGAAAGATATGTTTGTACATCTTATAGAAGTTTAGAAGATTAGTAGTTATCCTTGTAAAAGGACTCCTTTGTGTATCATAAGGAGATCCTAAGTTATGGTTGAAAACACATCATACGTAGAAGACATATTCATAGCTTTAAGTTGTTAACCCTAGTACTAGACAGATAACTCATATTATAACATAATAATAATGAAGCTTTTTTGTTTAATATTCAGTGTTCATAATCTATTCTAACTGCATTCCACAGTTTACTACACCACATAGATATTCTCCTTCTAAATATAAAATGAGTAGATCCGAGCAACTCTATTATTATCAACAAAGTATCATTCTAGCATCTATCTTGTCTTTGAATCTATTCAATACAACTAACCCTTATATACTAGAGGCATAGGAAACACCTTGTAATCATCTATACTCTAATAATCGTTCAATTTTTGGTATCATTCGTTTAACTTGGTTAGGTTACCTTGGTTAATTCGTTTATTATGTTTGTATTTGATACAATGGTTATTGGCTAATACCTTTAGGTATTAGCCATGTTTATGAAGATTTAATGTTTGGTTTGTTTATTCTGATTGCTTAATTTATCGTTGGTTGTTGATTATATTTATCAATTTATACTCGTTTACGTGCTTTTGTATGCGACCTATCAATCAACTTGATCTAGTTGTGCCGACCAAGCAGACTATATCAACCGGGATAGCTCTCCATATAGTAACTTACAATACTAGAATCATAGGATCATAAATAATAACCTGTCCTTACCATTGGTTTAGTGAATAAGTTGGACTAGCAGGTGACCTGGTATCAACAAATGACGCTCGGATTCCCTTGGTAAGGACTTGGACAGTGGACTACTAGTATGTAAGATGTCGTTAAACAGTAAGTTAGTAAAGTCTTATTGAGCTGGGATTCGATAAGATCACCATTATTGTTTTCCTAAGATAGATTATAATCAACAAAAGATTGCTTTATGCGGATGCGTTTAATTGTGACAGAATTTGTGTATCTAGGTTTTAGGAAGAAGTACCGCCTAAATCTAGGAATGATATACCCCTCGATATAAGTCAATCATTGCACCAATAAACAAACCTACGTTTTAATTGGATTAATCATGGTTAATACAGCTTTCTTAAAATAGGCTTGACCGCACTTCTATATTCTGATTATATGCTTGAGTGTGTTATCGTGTCTAAAATAGATTTAAGTTACCACCAAACCCGTACCAGTCTCTCAGACTGAAACCACCCCCTTATCCGTTGGAATTAGGTTTAGAATAGGTTTAACTTAGAACTAACATAGCCAACTAAAATACTAATAGACTTAGGAATTAACGCTCTCGCTTTTAGTATTCGACACCCTACTTACCAACGAATCTACAACTGATCGGGTCCACTGCCTGTTAGTGTTGTTTTTAGGTAAAGTCGGTAAAATATAAATGTAAAACTTGATAATAAATATGCCTACGCATAACGGCACATCAACAACACACAAGTAAGATAGTAAGAAGACTATTACAAGGCCCCTAAGAGTACATTACATGCATTAAAATATTTAAGAGGTGATCAACCATAGATGGGTAAGGTAGTATGAAGACTGTTACCGATGATATCTTTTCTACACAATCATGTTTCTCTAGACGTCTATGCCAATGTAATATTTTATGGCAAGTTTTCTAGATCCTAACATGCACATCCATCACAAGAAGCAATATTAAAAGGATCTACAAACTAAGTTTCATGCAATCATAAGTAAATACTAATAGATCTAACCTAGCATGTTAAAAAGAATCAAAAAACAATAATTAATCAAACCACACACAGACATATTGAAAGATTAAGTGACAAAGGACTTCACTTGATTAAAACATGAGTATAAGGATGATACAAGAGGGTTTTCACACCTTGAAAATGACCTTAAAATCTGTTAAACTCGAACCCTAATAATGAAGTTTGTCACCCAAAAGTTTCACACTTAAAATCCTAAAAACGAGTTTGTATATATAGAAAATAGATCATGACAGCGTCGCTTTATAATCCTGACTGTCACTTCGCAGAATCTTCTAGGTCTTCACTATGTCGGTTAATATCTGACGTCGTCTGAAACTTCTTGACGTCGTCGCTTTGTTATCCTGATGGCATCACAAGGATTCCTGACGCGGTCTCCAGCCACTGTGCACATTTTCTTCATCGACTTTGGTGTAGAGTTGTAATCTTGTCCGTTTCTTCTCCAAATGAGCCCAAGTTACGTGTATATCCTACAAAAGCTTCTCAAATGCTAAAAACACAAAAAGAAACTATTAAACACGTATTTTGGGCATATTTGCATGATTTATGAGGTTAAATGACCTCGAAAAAGTGTATAAAATGACACCTCATCAACTCCACTTTGTGACATAGAAGATTAGGTCGCGCAAATATGTGTCTAATTCAATCGTTAGCATCTAAGGAACTAGTTAGGAATTTACCTAAGCTTAAGTTTGATCAACATTTCTGTTATGCATGCAAAATTGGAAAACAAACTCACGCTAGTCACAAAGCTAAAAATATGGTCTCAACGACTAAATGCTTAGAACTTCTACACATAGATCTTTTCGGTCCATCCCCCGTATGGAGTTACGGAGGAAACCTCTACACTTTAGTAATAGTAGACGACTATTCTATGTATACTTGGACAAGATTTCTTAAAACAAAAAATGAGGCTTTCGAGAAATTGAAATCTTTAGTGAGAAAATACAAAATCAATTAGGATGTCTAATAGTGTCAATTATGACAGACTAGGGTATGAAATTTGATAATAAAGTGCAGTTTGGAGAGTTTTGTAATGATAATAGTATTACACATAACTTCTCGGCTCCACGCACTCCACAATCAAAGGGCGTGGTTGAAAAGAAAAATAGGACTCTACAAGAAATAAGTAGAACGATATTAAATGATTAGCACAAAAGTTTTGGTGTGACGCTGTAGATACATCAACCTACATTCTAAACCGAATCCTAATTAGATCTATTTTAGGAAAAACACCATATGAACTCTTGAGAGGTAGGAAACCTACTCATGATTACTTTAAAGTGTTTGGAAGCAAGTGCTTCATTTTAAACACAAAATACTACCTCACCAAGTTTGAACCAAAGTCATACGAAGGTGTTTTCCTAGGTTACTCCCAAAATAGTAAAGCCTACATCATTCTAAAGAAACACACCATGAAAATCAAACAATCACTCAACGTGACATTCGATGAAACTCCTCCACCATCTAAAACATAACCCTTGGTAGATGACGATTTAGATGAAGAAAAAGAAATTAAGGTTACCAAAAAGAAAAACTTAGAAAATGACATTGAGGATGAAACTCTAGAAATTGACGAAATTGTTAATAATAAGGAATCTAAAAATCATCCGTTAGACAACGTCATAAAAACCTTAACCAAATAAATCTTAGGTCTCAAGCCCAAAACCAAAGTAATTTCTTTTGTTTTATATCAACTATAGATTCTAAGAATATAAGTGATGCCTTGAAAGATGAAAGTTGGATTATTGCAATGCAAGAAGATTTAAATCAATTCATTGCAAATGATGTTTGGGATTAGTACCACATCCTAAGTGTATGACAATTATAAGAACTAAGTGGGGGTATAGAAATAAGCTTGACGAGAATGACATCGTGTCTTGTAACAAGGCTAGGCTAGTAGCACAAGGCTATAATCAACAAGAAGGAATTAATTATGACGAGACTTGCGCTCCTGTATCTAGATTGGAGTCCATTATGATTTCAATAGCTTATGCTTGCACATTAGATTTTAAACTATTCTAAATGGATGCAAAAAGTGCATTTCTAAATGGTTTTATCAATGAGGAGGTATATGTGGCACAACCTTTAGGATTCATTGATTTCGAAAAACCTAATATGTTTACAAACTTAAGAAAGCTTTGTATTGTATGGTCTTAAAGAAGCTCCTAAAGCATGGTATGATAGATTAAAAGCTTTTCTTATTAAACATGAATATAACATGGGAATGGTCGATAACATACTTTTTACTAATAAGAAATGTTCAAATCTCATCATTGTTCAAAGATATGTCGACGACATTATATTCTGTTAAACTTGTCAAGAGTTGTGTGATGACTTCGCCAAAATCATGCAAGATGAGTTTGAAATGAGCATGATGGGTGAACTAAACTTCTTCCTTAGATTACAAATAAAACAAATGGAAGATGACATCTTCTTTAATCAATCTAAATATAATAAAAATGCTTAAAATTTTTAGCTTAGAAGATTCTAAACCAATGAAAACACCTATGTCCTCAGATATAAAACTCACAAAAGACGAAGAATGTAAGTTCGTGGATAGTACTAAGTGCGGAGGCATGATAAGTAGTTTATTATACCTAACGAAAATTAGGCCCGATATCTTGTTTAGTGTCTGACTTTGTGCACGCTTCTAAGAGGATCCTAAAACCTCTCATCTTGAAGTGGTTAAACATATCTTTCGATACATTAAAGGCACAACGCACTTAGGATTATGGTATCCTAAGGCAACCGACATAGAACCGTAGTATATGCTGACTCTGATCATGCGGGAGATTATGTGGATCAAAAAATCACTAGCAATATTTATACGTTCGTAGGATGTTGTCTAACATCATGGTTCTCGAAGAAACAAACCGCTCTTGCTATATCCACGACCGAAGCCGAATACGTAAGCGCTGAAAAGGCATGTCAACAAGCACTGTAGATGAAACAAGCTCTTATTGACTACGACATTCGACTTGACGATGTTCCGATTATGTGCGATAACAAAGGCGCGATTGACTTAAGAAAAAATCCTGTCCAACACTCGCGAACGAAACACATCGAAATACGCCATAAATTCCTTCGGGACAATGTCTAAAAAGGAAACATCTCCATCGAAAAGGTTTCGTCTAAAGATAACATCGCTGACATTCTTACTAAACCCCTCAAGCAGAAATCTTTCAATTATCTTCATCTAGGTCTAGGAATGATGGAACACATTTCGTTAATCTTTCTCTTCTTTTCTACTAGTCTCGGTTTTAGTCTATTTTCTATTCTATGCGTCGTGACAACTTAATTACTTCATCCGAAGTATTTTAAGTATTTTTAAATAGTGAAATGCAAATTAAAATGTAACTCTTTTCAAAAAATTCGTCAAAAATCAAGCCCAAAACACGTCCCCTATTGGCGGTCCGACGGTCCCCAGATTTAATTCGGCGCCCCCCAGATATATAGGGCCGTCAGCAGGAGGATACTAATATATGTCCTTTCTTTTTAAAATCATAAAACAAACAACCTCTTCTTCTCTCCTTGCCAGCGACGAACGAACAAAACCACCCAAAAACTAATTTTAACCATTAAAACTCAAATTGAAGGTGCAATCAACAACAATTATCATCTATAACATCATACACATCAACAATTGTAAGTAATTTCACCATACTTCTCTCTAATCTATGTCTGGGATTAAATTGAACACAAAATCAAAAAATTGGGGATTTTCTTTTTTTCAAGTGTTTTCATACAATTAAGACTAGGATTATACAATGTATAACTATTATGCTTCCCGTAGATGTAGGATTAATATAATTAAGTGTTCTTGAAAATTCTTGTAATGTATAAAACCCCCAATTCATTTTCTAAAAATTTCTTACGTTAGGAACTTCATACAAATGTTTTCGTGTATTTTAAATACACTCCAAAAACGTGTTTGCACTCATGCATGATGAACTCATGATCGTTGTTCGAAGTATATAACTAATATATATTTTTCGACACGTTCGGTTGAATAAAATTGAATTAAGGAGTGTTTGGGTTAACTCATAGTTTTTGCTTAGAGTCGAGATACCCGACCTCCACATTTGTTGCATATAGACATACACTAGGCATAAATTTTCAACGTACATTTCAATTTCGCAATGATAAAATATATATGTTAAAACCTTTTTTCTTGTGTATATAATAGGTGATAATGCCTCGTTTGATTGCCTCTGACCACCAAAACACTAGTGATTATATTCCCATTCTTTTCGGTGAATATGCTCAACATTTGAAAAATCTTTTTAAAAAAGTTGAAACTCGTTCCATTCATAAGGGTCGGGTTGTGGATGATGACTATGATGATATGGTCTATCTTAATATCATGTTTGGAATCACTGATTTTGATTGTCTCTTTAAAATAAATGAGCAAATCGTTCCCCAGTTCATTCTAGAGTTCTATAGTCAATTTCGACTATCCTATAATAAGGAAGGTCACATGTTGGTCGAGTTCATCATTCAAAATAAGTTCTTTTCTTACACTCTCAAAGAACTTGGTCAAATCCTTCGCATTCCCATAGAAGTTCAATGTTTATTTACTAATCAATGGTCTCTTGATAAGTTGACCTTGGGAGTACCCTCAGAAGGTTGTTATCAAACTGACCCTCCTTATCCCGATCAAATCAAATCCTACATCCAACTCGAAAGAGAGGAACCCTTAACCCGTGTCTACCAAGGTCGAACTGTTTATGTTGAGGAAAACCAAATTATAACTAGGGAAGTCCAACCTAATATGAAAACTTGGGTTGAAATTATTCGTGAAAATGCCTTTTGTCTTAGCGGCAACTGGGATCATCACCTAGCGTATCTTGGTCATATGCTCTATTGTATCGCGTGCTCCATGAGACACAATCTTGTATTCTTTATTGCTAAACGAATGGAGTTTGTTAGGCGTCAACCTAGGATGATTCTACCTTATGGTATGTTGTTGACCCGTTTGTACAATTATGTCATGTCTAATTTTCTTGAGTTTTTTGGTGAACAATATGTCCTTTATAACTGTGTCATGTTTCCTCTTGCTCAACAACATGAGCGAAAGATACAAAAGGACTGTGGTACCAAAATGGGTCGTCATTCTACTTCTGCCTCTTCATACTCCGCCTTTGATTACCCATCATCCTCTCATCACGTAGATGATGTTAATGATTAGGATGACGAAGGTTCTTCTTGTGACATTACTCCTTCTCCTACCTCCTATGTCAACTCTTTTTCAAATGAAATTCCACAAGTATTCACCAACCCACCTCATGACAAACAAAACATAGAAACCCTCTTTACTCGCTAAACCAAAATTCTCATCAGTCAAGTCCAAATGCGAGATGAGCATATGAGCGGGCTAAATTCAATCGAGAAGGGCATCAAAAAATTTTGGAAGGGCAAGAATAGACTTGTTGGTAATTTTTTCTTCTTACCTGCTATGCTTTGGCACTTAGACTTACTGGTAAGTTGGTAGGATAATTGGTACATGGTATGGGCAACATGGTTTGCCTTGGATGATCGTTTCAATTTTATCATCCAACGAACTTATTTGCATGCTACTTGATAAGTTATATTTCTTAATCTTTATATATAATTATCATGCATGCTTGAAATATTTTTGATGATCTTTATACTCTTTCTTGATCACATGTTAGAATTAGACTAGCTTGCCTATTTGATTTAGTACTTAGCTAGATTAGTTGATTCTTGAAAAATAGGAGTTGCTGGAAACAAGCATTTCTAGCCTTCAATTTTTTTGCACAAGTTTGAAAAACGGGAAAAACTTAGAAATTTTCGTAATCCCTAGAGAACGGCCCCCAGAAATATAGGACGGCCCCCCAATATGTCTGGGAGAGTCCCAATATTTATGGGACCATCACAAGGGAGTCATGGAATTTTTCCTGTTTTCTCCTTTTTTGTGCAGCTGACTACCTTTTTCTTAGCCCCAACTGACCTTTCCCCATTTTGCTAAACATATTTTGGATTCTTAAAAATTCATTACTATGCTTTACTAAAATTACCATCCACCTCTTGATTAAATAATGATCATCTCCTTCATTCCTCTTCATCATCTTCATCCTACTCTTCTTCTTCTTCACTATCCATGGCTTCTACTCAAGCCTCTTCATTCAATCCTTCTAAGAAAATAAAACTCACCATCATTCCACCAAGAAAACTCTTTGTGGATTTAACACAAGAATATGATGACATTCACACACCATATCCAATAGCAAAATCATCATCTCCATCACCACCAAATGCACCATCAAAACTCCATCAACCAAAGAAACATCCTCCACTCTAGGAACCACCTCATCCTCTTTTGAATCAAAACCAAATTCCTCTCCTTTTTCTTCAAGAAACACACCTTCTCTACAACCAAATAATCCCTTTCTTGAAAATCCAATGGATGCTCCACCAAGAACTTCTAACCCATTTCAACTTCTAAGTCATCCTTCCTTAGATATCACTCTCACTCTTTCCTATCACTCTACTTGATCACATGTTTGAGACTCCATCACCATCATCACTACCACCACCATCGCCACCTCATCCACCAATAATGGGTCATCCTATTTTCCATCATATACTTGACTACCATGGAGCTCATTGTTTATGTTGTTTTTACAATCGTAATCTTGTCCTTTCTCTTAGGGATTAAAAGCATTTCATGTTCTCTAATGTTGAGTATCTTCCTACCTTCGCTTTCGCATCACCTTCTTCACCTCACCATTAAACATCATTGATGCTTAACAATAATTGACCACTCATCTTTTGTTAATGCCAACTTCTATCAATCAAGAATCAACTAGGCTTTATGTAGTTTTATGATGTTATTGTGGTTATGTCTTTATGCTTATTTATTCTCTATATTGTAATGTTCATACTTATCAAGTATGAATTTTTAAATTTATGAATAAATGCATCTATTTTACTTTATAATGTGATGGTTGATATGAGTGCATGTATATTGGCTACATATGTTTTTTGCCATCTTTTTATATTTGTCGTGATGTTGCTCAAAGTTAGAAATATATCTTGCACTCGTCTTCTAACTCGTTTTTTGTAGCTAGTCACCATACCTCGATTCCTTGGTGCTCTCAACAAGGGGGAGTGTACATCAAGGGGGAGCATTAGCATCGTCGATTCTTTTCTCTCTTCTACTCGACAACTAACCTTTTTGCTTTGACAAAAAGGGGGAGAAATAGACCAAAACTCATTAATAACTTGTAAACTTTATTTTTACATAAAATAAGTTTATATTTTATCATCGTTAAAAAAAAGAGATTGTTAATACAAGTAATGTCTAAAAACATTATATTTTTCGACCTCTCTACGTTTTGAAGATGACAAAATGTAAAAACGTTCTACGATAAAAATAAACGTATACACGTTATTAGTTGTAAATTTCTATTTTGACGTAAATCACTTAAGGTATGTACAAACAAATCATTGAACTTGATTAGTGATCAAAGATATACCTTTTTGTCTTAAACTTTACATTTTTACAAATATAATAAAACCTTTTTATAAAAATACATTATACAAAATATTTTTATAAATAAAGAAATGTTTTATTTATTTATAAATATTCAAATCTGGTTTTCTCCCCTAAAAAGGTTGAAATTGCATCAGATAAACATTTATCCACTAAAAGACAAAAAAGAGAGCGTCTACCTAGGAGGGCCCACAGATAGGTAGAACGACCTACATATATATTTGGGACCGTCCAACATTTAGAGGAACGTCCTCAGCTCTAACGCTTCTCTCTCTTGCTTATAAATACTGAACTATTCCCAGTTATTTTTTCATCATTTTGCACACAGTTTTTCTGTTTTAAATCTCTCTCTACATCTCTTTATATCTTTCTAATCTTTGATCAATAACTTGGTTAATCTTGTTTAACAAGTGATCCATTCTTTCTTCCCTCAAGTGTAAGAGAAGAACACTCGTATTCGCCAAAAAATGAAGTGTTGTAGATTAGTGTTTCTCTCCAATCTTCTTCTAGATTTGATCTCCTTATATTATTCTTGTGTAGTTGTGTAGATCCGGATAGTGTATAAATCCGAAAGTGCTAATTGTGTGTCGGTTAGTATTTTAGGCCTTAAAATACATTTGTGAAGTGGTAGATTGATTCTAGCTAAGATTAGGACTCGACATTTAGCTTAGTGTCGGAAATTGGTATAAGCGACGTGTAACCGTTTTCTCCACCTGAAGGGAGCTTATTGACATAGTAAAATCTCGAGTCGGATACTTGGGGAGTGGAGTAGGGGGAAGAAGAACTTCGTAGCTGAACCACTATAATTATTGGTGTTGTGGTTTGATTGTTCTATCTCTTTACTTTCATCTTGTCTTTTATATTCCGTAGCTATAGTTTATATTGTGTTTGTGATGTTTATAATTAGATATATTGTTCATACACATTGTTGGTTAATATCACATAAACTCGAATCTAAGATTTTTATAAGCAACCTTTTAAAACGTAAATTAACCGTGAAACTATTCAACCCCCATTCAAGTTTTCACAATTATCTAACATAATATCATGAGTTGGTCAGATCCTATACCTAGTCGGCCACCATGAACCGATGTCTCTATGTCATCTCGTCAAGTCTTAGCCCCCATCATCGTTATCTTCTCTTAGAAAAAGAATCCTAAATTTTATCAAAATTTGTCGTGCCTTTTGCTTTGGCAGTCAACAATTTAATCCCTTAAGTAATTGTTTTTCTGCTTGCTCCTATTATGTTACCATAATTTACGCACACCACTATCCAATATCCTTCATGCAATAAACTACACCTATTGAGACCATATTTCATATGTTCGCGGCCTTCAAATCCCGCCTTTTATTTATGGCCTTTAATATTTTCAAATATTTTGTCAAGAAATAAAAAAAATACGGTTAAAGATGCCACTATTATCGGCCAACGATATTTAATGTTTGCTTAGCTTTCTTTACTTTGCTTTTGCTGGTATAATGTTTTTTCTTTTGTTTTCTAATCCAATACATGCTTTTATAATTTCACAGCTTAGATTGTAAGAGAGTTTCAGAGGATAAATATGACCCACACCAGATTGTGGGTTTAGGTCAATTAAGGTTTCATTATGCCATATGTACTTTATATACTTTGCTCAATAATCCAATATACTTACAAGATTCAAACGGTTATCTCACAATCTATACTTTCATTAGTAAGCAATTCTGGACTATACATCAAAGGTGAAAACTGTTAATGGAGAAGTGCAAATCACTCCCTAGAAGATAAGGATAAAAAAAAAAAATGACAGAAAGAAGGTGATCGTCACTAAGACAAGTGTGAGAAGAGATCTTCAATTAGAAGATGCTGAAGGTACTGAATGTTCTGCCAAATGCTATAATTTTTGAACAACTAACACTCATGGGGTATGAAAATCTTACACAAAAGCTTACATTCTATAAAGCTTTCTTTTCACCTCAATGGAAATTTCTTATCCATACAATTCTACAATGCCTTAGTGCTAAGACTACTACTTGGAACAAATTTAGTAGCACAATGGCCTCAGCTGTTATTTGTCTTGCCACAAACCAAAAATTAAAACTTTTCCAAGGTACATATTGTTATGATAAAATGGTGAAGAACTTGGAGGGTATGGTTTAACTTCTAATGTATCCAAGGTTTAGTGCAAGTGTGTTCCAAGATAAACAAGTTGAAAGAGAATAGTCAAACATAAAAAGATGAGAGTTACACCTTCTCACACTAAGAAGGTCTTTGCTAACATGAAGAGGCAGGGAAAAGACTTTTCTGGTAGGGACATACCTTTATATCTAGCCATGATAGTTCAAGTACAAGAACAAGAGGGTGAAGGTTCTGTAATGCCTATTGTTCCCCAACACACACACACCATTAATCAACCATCAACATCTAAATCCTAGAAGAAACAGTCTAGAAGGAAACAAAGGAAAGACGCTAAAGTTTCTCAACCTAGTGGTCCTACAGAACCTATGGCAGATGAGACTGAAAATGTAGAAAGTGTACCTACACATTCCAATGATCCACTACTCAGTGGTGAGGAAAGACTGAAACTAAATGAATTGATGGAACTTTATACCAACTGTTCATAAAGAGTTCTTGACATGGAGAACACAAAGACCTCTCAAGCTGTAGAAATTACTAAATTAAAGGAGAGGGTTAAGTAGCTAGAAAGGAGGAATAAGTCAAGAACTCCAGGGCTTAAAAGGTTAAGGAAGATTGGTAGATCTGCACAAGTTGTTTCCTCTAAAGATGAAGGTTTGGGTGCTCAGGAGGATGCATCCAAACAGGAGAGGAAATTTGCTGATCTTGATGCTGATATAGAGGTTACTTTGGTTGATGAGGCTCAATGGAGGAATGATGATAACTTAATGTTTGATACATGAGTTTTAGATGAACAGGAAGTTGAGGTTGAAAAGGTAGTTAGTACTGCTGAAGTTACTACTGCTAGTGCTACAACAACAACCGTTGATGAGTTGACTCTGGCTCATACCTTAATAGAAATCAAAGCAGCTAAACCCAAGGTTGTTACAACTGTTGCTACAATGACTACAATTGCTGTTACAAGACCGAAGGCTAGAAGGGTTGTAGTTCAAGAGCCAAGTGAATTTACAACAACAACATCACCTTTACAACCATCACAGCTTCAACAGGATAAAGACAAAGGCAAGGCAAAAATGGTTGAGCCTGAAAAACCTTTGAAAAAGAATGATCAAATTTTGATTGATGAAGAAATTGCTCAAAGACTTCAAGAAGAATTGCAAGCTGAAATAGAAGAAGAGGAAAGGCTGGCAAGACAAAAGGAAGAAGAAGCCAACATAGCTTTAATTGAATCATGGGATAACACACAAGCTATGATGGATGCAGAAGAGCAAGAAGAATTGACTATTGAAGAAAGGTCAAAATTGTTTGTAGAGCTCATGGATAAAAGAAAGAAGCATGTTGGGATCTAAGATTTGATGATTACAAAACTAAATATGCAAAATTGAAGACGAATGAAACAACAAGGGATTAATATGACACTTTGGTATTCTACATATGGAAGAATTAAAAGCTGAAAGATTTCCATGAAGATAAGCATTGAAAAGTGAAAGAATATCAAAGATAAAGGAAGGTTTTAATTAGTTTTAATTAGCTTCCTAATACAATTTATTAGCTTCCTTTGTAAGCCTTAATATCCCTCTATATAAAGGGTATTAGGTGTGTAGGTTTTAGATATCCAATATAGTTAGAATAGCAGACTTCTCAATGAGAGTCTAGCAAAAGCGTGTGTGTGTTCACGTATAATAGTAGTAGTTAGTTTATTAGATAGTTAGTGTAGCCTCAAGGATTATGGATCCTTGTTACAGTTTGTAACCATTTATTCTGATAAAATTAATGGAGGCCTGAATGTTTAGTAGTAAAACCTTGTTTAGCAACATTACTGTTCTTTATAATTTCCGTTGTGCTTATTAATGTTGTTTGTAATACTAATCCTAGATGGGAAAAATGATCTCCAAAATTGGTATCAGAGCGGGTTGCTCCTGATATCTAGGGTTTATACAAGGTTTTTAGTGTAGTGTTTATAGTTCCTTTGGTAAAAACGATTTCTGATGAATATTAGGGTTTTATTCATAAAACCCTAATTCTATAAATCAGACACTGTGTTCGGTTTATGGGCAGAAGAAAAAGCAGCAAGTTCATTCCTTCATTGCTATAGAAGAAAAAGAGAATGGCGTTCAGGAGAGAAAAAGTACTTACACTGCAACAATCACTAGCAATGCCCATCAAGAATCTTTACAATTGACCATTGGAATGAGATTGCAATCAACTTCTTAAAACAAGTCAAGAACCAGGTAAGTGTTTAATGCATCCTCTAGTGAAGATAAAGCATTTAATATCCAGAAACTAAAGATTCAAAGAAATGAAACATTAAGTTTAGGGGAGGATTGTTGGGATCAAAAGACTTCATAATGATCTTGGAGTTAATAATTTCAAGGTTTAGAGTTCTGCTCGCTATACGCACAACTTACTGCCGTTAGAGATAATTAGGAAAAATTTATGCTAAGTAGTTAGTACTGTCAGTTACTACTGCTAGTATATATTACTACTGCTAATGGAAGTTAAGACTGCTTAGAGACTTGGAAGAAATACTACGAAGTAGTTAATACTGCTAGTACACAAGTGACTACTGTTAGTGTAACTTAGTACTGCTAGTATGTGTTAGTACTGCTTGAGTGAAGTTACAACTGTTAGCATAAAGTAAGTACTGCTAGTGTAACTTAGTACTGCTGATGAAGAATGAAGAAAATATTCTAAGTAGTTACTACTGCTTGTACACAGTTAGTGTTGTTGGAATAAAAGTGAATGTTGCTGGTTACAACTGCTAAAAGATTACAACTGTTAGAAGAGTTTCTACTGCAGAAGGATAAAGACAAGAGAAAGGATTAAGATGAAGATTGTTTATCAAGATTACTTACGGGATAAGTATGAGATATTTCTGTAAAAGATATGTAGATCTTATTAAGTTAGAAGATTTGCACTTATCTTTTAGAATTATAGAAGATTTGTAGTATCTTGTAAAGGACTCCTTGGTGTATAAAAGAAGGTCCTAGGGTATAGAGTTAATATGTACCAGAACAAATACACATTCATACGTTTTTGATATATAGCTTCAAGGTTGTAAACCCTAGTACTACATAGAGTACTCGTATTATTGATAATAATAATATTGGAGCTTTTTAGTGATATCATTGTTCATACAGTTTACTGTTTCATTAATATTATTCTAAAGAGTAGATTCCGCATACTCTTTAGTATTCATAAAGTTTCTACCATAGTTGTTTTGGATCTATCCAAAGTAACTTAACCTTTACAAGCTAAGGAATCGATCTTAAGTTGGGATCAACAATTATCATTATTTTTATTTGATGTTTATATGTGTAGTAATGTATAGTTTTATGTATTTGTGTTAATTTACGAACATGTTGTTCTTGTGACATGTAGAAGTAGATTAAGGTTGATTAAATTAATTAGAGGAAAAATTAGTAACACTCCTCGAGAAAAATTATTTAGGAACACTTGTTTTGGTTGGTTTTTAGATCTAGATGAATCGTCAGAGAATTGTGTGATAATACATTTTATGTTAGGTTGCCAAGTGGAGTGCTTAGATCGAGAAACGAAGATTGTTCCTTTGCCTTACCATCTAGGTCATGATATTGAGATACAATTTAGGAGGGAGGAATTTTTCCTCGTAACTGGGTTAAGGTTTGGGGTAGATTATAGTGATGACTATAAAAAAGAGGGTCTTATTCCATTTAGGTGACCCGTGTTTGATTCAGTTAAAGATGGTAAACTCATAAGAGGTTCAATGTTGGAAGCAAAGATTAAGAGCGACTTGTTTTATAGAATAAACGACCACGATGTGTTAGCCTTTGTTGCGTAGCCATTTTGCAGTTGGTGTTATTAGGTTTGGAGGATAGACGTAAGGTCCATGATTAGATTTTAAGGTTAGCAAATGATAGAGATGATTGGGACATGTATCCCTAGGGTTCGTATGTTTGGCCGATATTGTACTCTCAAATAAAGAATGCAAACGTTACACGTTGGCAACCCATATATGCCAATGAGCAAGAAGAAGATGATGATCATAATTCGTATTCGTTGATGGGATTTGCATGGGCATTTAAGGTATGTCATCTGTTAATTTATAATATTTTAATTAATAACTATAACGTAACTAATTGAAACAATTAAATTTTGTTTAGACAAGGATATTGGATTCGTTCCGAGTAGAGGGGCATCACTTTTATAGACGTGACAAGCGTTATCCTAGAGTAGTTGCTTGGCGTTCCAATAAGAAGTTTTATCGACACATGCTCTGTGGTTTTTTTCATGTGAGTTTTTATTAATTATATAGTTTATTAATTTTATTACGTATTTTATTTCATAGTTAATGTCCTTTTTATATTATAGGGACGTCGACCTACTTCAACATTGTCCCCAAATGAGTTTGAGGCTAGATCGGACTGGTGGGTTTCTAGCAGGGGATACTTTGATGGGCATATTCATAAACCAGCACGAATACCGTGTCTTGTAAACCAACATACTCAAGATGATGTTCTAGTAGATTATTATCGACGTTTGGAGGAACACGATAGAGCGTTGAAGGAATTGATGCAAAAGGATGCTGCCCCTAAACAAATGTACAACAAAATGAATAATTTTATGGAGGTAAATTATTAACATTATATTTATGGGGTTATATATAAAGATGTAATAATAGTTAAAAATGATATATTTAAAAATTGAATGCATGAACTGTAAGTTGGCACGATGCCACAACCAAAGAAAGGACCGATCATTGTTGGTCAACATTATGGTTTAAGTGGCTTCAGTGGATTTCAAAACACGCAGGTATAATTTTTATGATTTAAATATTCATAGATTTTTGTTTTGTTGAAAAGTAACTAGATATTATAATTTTGTATTTAGGGGTTTCCACAGGGTGGACCAACAATGTTTCCGATGCAGGAAAGCACCTCTTTCATTGAAGGAGCCCAAGCCACTCCTTCTTATGGTCATTATATGTCTACTCTAAACTGGCAAACCCTTATGCCATCGCATCCATCTACTCTGAACTAGCAAACCCCTATGTCATCGCATCCGGCTACTCTGAACTGGCAAAACCCTATGCCACAACCAGGATATGTCCCATGGTCTTCCCAATATGGTTCATCGCACCATCGTGATGTTGGTTTAGTCAACCTGGTAATCCTAAAATTAATTTCGATTATGCTTCTATAGTGCTAAGCATGATAAACTAATAAATGTTCATTATTTATTTTTTAAATTTAATGAATCGAGAAATGAGGGAAGCTTGTCCTAGCATCTATTTGCAGAGTCCATTTACGGGTTTGCCTCCTACTACGGTTTTATCTAAGAAACGGGGTGATAAAAGTAGGAATAAGGGGACGAATCCCGATGTTGCACCTTTTAATCTTGAAAATGCTATTGTTGATGACAATGTAGTAGTGGAAGAGGTTATGATTACGGGTGCATGTCAGACTGATGATTACATTGTGTATGAAAACGTAGACCCTAGTAAGGTAATTGTTAGAGTTCTATTTAATTTAATAAATAAATTCAACCATTATATGTATTGAGATAGTATTTTAACTTGGTTTTTTAGGTTACGCGAGAACATTATACTCAGTGCATGTAATTTCTATTGAACCCCTATCTTGTTTATTTGGATTCTCATATTATGGGTATAGTGTTCCAGAGCTCTTTTTAGCGAGAACTAGTTCCTAATTTGTATATGGGTGGCTATCATGAATTGGGTGACCCCAACACAGAGGGTTGGTTTTATGTGGACGTAGATTTATTAATAGAAGTTTAATAAAGGATTATTTTTATTTTTTCCAAAAACAACTTTTTATTTTGTTACTATTTTTTGAATCAGCAAATGAATGCCTGGATCGAGCTACTTATTAGAGAGAGGCCACATGATGCTAGGTGGAGAGTGGCAAAATCAAGGGCAACATCCTTACACCCACGTTCGAATCAGTTTATAATACAAACGAATCCACATATAATTGGAACGTTGGATGGTTCGACGCATCTGTACCCTTCATGGAATGATGTTGATTGGGTACTTATTTGTGTTTAATATTTTTATCACCTTTTATATATGATTAGTATTTAATAAGTTACTAAATTTTACTTAATTTATTGTATTTATCTTTGTAGGTGTATATGCCCATAAATGCGGGAGGAGATCACTGGGTGACGGGTGCAGTAAACTTACCCAACTTCAGATTTTATGTGTTTGACTCTTTGCATAGCGAGTTCGACAGTCCAACCTTATTTGAAACTATTAGAAATTGGACAAACGTGGTTAAAGTCATTTTTCAAAGTCATGGTTGTTTCCAAGGAACTGGACGTCAACCATACAATTTCCAGGTCATATACAATGATGGTTTGGGTTGCCCGGTCCCTCAACAAGCAAACTTCAAAGACTGTGGAGTGATTACTTGTTGGTTAATATCTAAGTTATGTGCTGGTGAGGAGCCAAGATTTTAATGGTGAAATACAAGAATTTTGGGACAACGTTAGATATCAATGCATCATACGTTCATTCTAATAATTTTCGGTGTGAGGCTTCTAAGGAATGGTTATGATTAGTTAGTTTTTATATAATTTTGAATACCCACGTAGCAGAATTATATTGATAAATATTTTTTTCCTTTATCAACTAATTGCTACGGTACATTTTCATACTGCGTTGTTGAATTTTAATATACCACCAATAATAGAACATTTGAAGTAAACAAGCATATACAAGTGAATGATTACTTAAACTAATACATATACAAGGGGGGTATGAGAGGGGGGGGGTGTGGGGGGGGTGGGTGGGTGGGGTGGGGGGGGTTGGGGGGGTGGGGGTCTTTTGGTTAGGATTTACTTGGTGATGGTTGGTATGGGGGTTTTATGTTTTGGGGAAGGGTGTTTATAAAGAAGGAATTTTAATCGGATAAATGTTTAATTTTCATTTTCCATTTATGCTTTAAAAAAAAAACTCGATAAAAAGCATAAAATGGAAAAATGAAAAACTAAAACAATATCCAGATTCAAAATACCGTGTCCTTATCGAAAACCTTATAATGTATCTCAATGTAATGTTAATATAAATGGTTGAAGTTTTGGGAAAAACAGAAACATTACAAAGTATCAAAACAACTTCGACTTTGATAGACCTTGCGTAACCCTCCTCTTGTTGAAAGACTTTGTAATGAATTGAACCACCCATTGTCCTCGATGGATATTTCAGTGTAACTATCATGTCTCCCAATGCATTCGGTGTACAAGTCATGACTACGCCTACGACCCTTTCAAGTTTCCCATTTTTGCAATATGTTTTCATATCGCCAAGACAACCATATGCAAAGACCCCTTCACCATGCAGATACACAACCTCTCTTAGCCATAGGCTACTTATAAAATGATCATCTTTAGACACATCATCAATTACTTTTCTAACATACTCTTGGGTTGGCATTACGGTGTCATGGCCACCTTTCATAACGTCTGCATTTTTTCGGAGCAACGCCTTTTGAAGAATACCTGCTGGACCTGGTATTTAAAGTTACAAGCTGAATTTGATGAAGAAGAAAGACTTGTAAGAGAGAAAGCTGAAAAAGAAAAAGAAACCAATATTGCTTTGATTGAAGAATGGGATGATATTCAAGAAAAGATTAATGTTGATTATCAATTAGCTGAAAGATTGCCAGCACAAGAACAAGAAGAGTTATCTGATGCAGAAAGGGCTACATTATTTCAACAACTCTTAAAGAAAAGAAGAAAGCACTTTGCAGCTAAAAGAGCATAAGAGAAAAGAAACAAACCACCAACACAAGCTCAACAGAGAAAGATAATATGTACGTACCTAAAGAACATGAAAGATACAAGCTCAAAGATTTAAAGTTGAAAGAGTTTGATTCTATCCAAGAGACGTTTGACAGAGCTCTCAAAAGGGTAAATACATTTGAAGACTTTAGAACAGAATTGGTGGAAGGCAAAGAAAAGAGAGCAGGAGAAAAGCTGGTACAAGAGAGTATAAAGAAGCAAAAGGTGGAAGATGAAAAAGAAACAGCAGGGCTTAAAAAGTTAATGGAAATCATTCCAGATGAAGAAGAAGTAGCAATTGATGCTATTCCTTTGGCTATTAAGTCTCCAAGGATTGTTGACTAGCAGATCCACAAAGAAGGAAAGAAAAACTATTATCAAATAATAAGAGCTGATGGAAAGTCTCAAATGTACAGGATCTTTAATCAAATGCTTAAAAGTTTTAACAGGGAAGATTTGGAGGACTTGTACAAGTTGGTAAAAGTTAGATATGGATCAACAAGACCAGTGGAAAGCATGGATTATCTGTTATGGAATGATATGAAAATAATGTTTGAACCACATGTAAAAGATGAAGTATGGAAGCTTCAAAATGGATACAAAGTATTGGAATGGAAGTTGTATGACTCCTGTGGAGTACATTTCTTGAGGATGCAGTCTATGCAGATTTACATGCTGGTAGAAAAGAGATATCCTCTTATACCACCTACAATTACAAATATGCTGAACAAAAAGCTTTAGGTTGATTATTTCAGTGAAATGGCATATCAGCTTCTTAAACTTCTCACAAAACAGCTTAAGAATCAATGAAGTGTTTGGAAGCATCCTTCTAGTGTTGATGAAGCTTTAAATGAAGAAACTTGATGATTTTGAAGAAGAATATCAAGTTTAGGGGAGGATTGTTGAGATTAAAATCCTTTTTAATGCTGCTAGTATTACTGCTGCTCATATCAGAGTTAATGTTGCTCAATTGTGTTAGTACTGCTCAAGAACTTCAGAGAAAAATGCTAAGTGTTTACTACTGCTAGTACACAGTTAGTACTGCTAGTGTAAAATTACTACTGCTAGTGCATATTAGTGTTGCTCAGAGACTTAGAAGAAAAATTGCTAAGCAGTTACTACTACTAGTACAAAACTTATTACTGTTAGTACAAAGTTAATGTTGTTGAAGGAGTTAATGCTGCTAGTGAAGAAGTTAGTATTGCTAAGTTAGTTAGTACTGCTTATGTGATTTATATGAGTTATTTGTGTAAAAGATATGTATAACTTATTTGTTTAAAAGATTTGATATTCTTAGGAAAGTATTATAAGCCATTTAGGACTTCTTGGTGTATAAAAGGAGGTTCTAGAGCATAGAGTTTGATAAGAGTCATTCATAGAATTATCATAGCTTCAAAGTCTTTGTAACCTTAATACTTTGAGAGTATTTGTATTGTTATCATTAATAATATTAGAGCTTATTTGTTTTGAATTACTGTTTCATTGATAGTTCTTCTTAATATTAAAGATTAGATTCCGCATAATCTTTAATACATTTAAACAAAGTCTCTACTATAGTTGTGTTAGATTTATCTAATATAACTAATCCTTATACAAGCTTAAGGAATTTGATCTATTGAAGTGGGATCAACAAGTGGTATCAGAGCTTGTTGCTTTGAGAAACTTTGCTAGAAGATATGGATCAAGATTCTGCACACATGGTAGCTGCATCCAAAGTTCCCATGCTCAAACCGGGTGAGTTTGAGTTATGGAGGATGGGGATTAAACAATACATCCAGATGATAGACTATGCACTGTGGGAAGTCATAGAGAATGGTGCAACCTTGCCAAAAATAGCAGTTGTGGAAGGTGTTGAAAAAGTGATGCCTATTACATCTGCTAAAGATAAGGCTTAGAAAAGATTAGAAGTGAAAACTAAAAGTACTTTAATAATGGGCATTTCCAATGAACATCAGTTAAAGTTTAACTCTATAAAGGATGCTAAGCTGTTACTGGAAGTTGTAGAAAAGAGATTTGGTGGGAATGCAGCTACTAAGAAGACTCAAAGAAATCTCTTAAAGCAGCAATATAAAAACTTCACTGCTCCAAGCTCAGAGATGCTTGATCAAACCTTTGATAGGCTTAAAAGGCTTGTGAGTCAGTTGGAACTTTTGGATGAAAAGCTTTTACAAGAAGATGTTAATCAAAAGTTATTAAGAAGCTTGTCACCTGAGTGGAACACACATGCTGTTATGTGGAGGAATAAAGCTGAGTTAAAAACAATGAGCATGCATAATCTCTATAACAACCTCAAGGTGTATGAACCAGAAGTCAAAGGGATGTCTAGCTCAAGTTCAAGTACATAAAACATGGCTTTTGTGTCCTCTTCAAATAACAACACTAGCAGCTCTAATGAAGCAGTTAATGCTGCTCATGGAGTTACTACTGCTAGCACTCAAGTTAATCGGGCATGGTGTTGGGGTGACCCATGAGGGTAACTAAACACCTTAAACATCCATCATATGATTGTTACATGTGCATTAAGCTTTTGGCTTAGTAGCGTGTAACACGAGTTATTTTGTTGTATAGATTTATGCTAGTTGTTTTTGAAGTTTATTGTTGGAATCTTTTGGAAAGCTAAGCAAAGGTGAGTTTCATAGCCCCTTTTTCTCATGTTATTTTGGGGTGAGAATGATGCTTGTCTTGTCTTGTTTTGTTTTGCTTGTCTTGTCTTGTCTTGTTGATGTTGTTATGTTGTGAGATTTAGATTGAGGGTAACGTTCCTACCCAGTGTTATGAGATGTGACTTCGCCTACTTTGTGGGTAAGATCCTTGGAGGTGATCAACTCCTTGTGATATTGTGATCGAAATCACCTTCACAACCCGTGAACGTTTATTAAAATCTTCCTTGACTTTTATGTTTGACTTTTATAAAATATATGTATTTTCTAAGTCTGACCCGACCAAAACAACTCACTAAATCACATTTTCACGATTCGGGTTCTAAAGAGAGTGTATGTAAATCGATATTCCGAACAACTTTTTAGTTTTAGTCGAAACCAGAAAACCAACAGAAAATGACCAAAATGCCCCTACCAGTTTCTGCCAACAAATATTACCAAAACGCATACCTGTGTTTGCGTTTTTGACCCGTTATAAGGCGTCCTTAATTCTAGAAAACCTCGCGGAAAAGTAAAACATTATTTTGAACAACCTTTCAGTTTTGTCCGAGACCCGAAACTTGACCGAAATGGGCGAAAAAGTACTCGCATCAGGTCTGATGCAGTGGGTTAAATACCAAAAACCAGACTTTTGCCCCCGCCTTACCACCCGTTATCACTCGCTTTTTAGACTTAAAGAACCTCACGGAAAAGTAAAACGACCTTCCGAACGACTTTCATGTTTCGGCGGACTCGAAAGTGCCCGAATCGAGCTTTTAAAATCCGGACAGCAAGCGCCCTTTTATACTAGTGCAGAAAGTTTTGTTTACGTAATATATCTCGTTTTCGCCATACCTTTTCGTTATTAGAAGATACGAGACGATCCTTATATGGAAACGATCGTCTAAGCAAGCTCTACCATATTTCCAAGCCTAAAATCATATTTTACCAAATCTCGATCCTCGGTTGGCGTGCCAAACTTTTTGCTCACAGTGAACTTATTACAAACCACGCCCAATAATCCGTTTTCGACCCAACTAAACTCATCAAAACTCATCAAAACAATGACATACATTTATACTTAGCCCACTAAATCATTTTATATCACCATGCACTAGAACGCCGCCAAGTTCAGCCGATTTCATCACATATACACACATTTACGTATATCAATCAAATGAATGAAATAATTGAAATAGACATAAAAATAAGCTCACTATGCTATATGGAGCAAAGTCGGGAAACACAAGGCACTCGTCTCGTCCTTCTTGCTTCTTAGTCGTGGCTCACCCTCACCTAAACCAAACCAAAGCCAAACTCGAACCAACCCCATTTACTTCAATAATCAAACTCACCATTTGTGTCTTGTACCCGATTCGAACCCCAACCTCCAAGCTATACCAATTCCTTTGACCCTTGCTTGGATTCGGAACCCAACCCGAGGACCAACAAAATCGACCCAAATCAGCCCCAAATGGGAGGATCCCGTTTTATAAACATTCTCTTATTGTCTCTCCCTTGGTTCGAACCCTCAACCGAAGCCAATAACTTCTTTGTTTCAAAAATATTCCACTTCACATAAACCTTGATGTATATCCATTTTTAATACATGGAGGATCAATTTATGATCTCCTAACCCATATTTGATGTGTAGAAAATCAAAAACACCAAGAGTGGTGTGGGTTGTATACACGTTCGAACCACAAGGAGAAAAGGGAGGGAGAAACAAACTAAAACTTGGTTCCTCCTTGTCTTAATCATTGTTTATGTGATACTTGAGTGTGTTTATAAGATCAAAAATAATCAAAATGGAATTGTGTGTGTGTGTGTGGTGATACTCGGCAGAAAACACAAGACAAAAGGGAAAGAAATGAGTTTTGCTACTAGCTACTTGTATATAAATATCTCATAATATCTTGTGTAAATATCTCATAATATCGGTACCCTCTTTTTAATTTACGTTGAGCCGTAAACACGAGCTATAAACCAAGTCTGGAAAACAAAGATGACATGGTTCATAAAATAATATTTTATGATCATAAAACTAATAACGAGACACGTCGTAAATTTTATGAAGCTCGAAACGATTAACGAACGTGCGGTCAAATGTCGACTCGCGAAACGTCAAAAATAAAAGTAATCAAATCTTTTCCAAATTTTTCATAATAAGAAACAAAAATATTTATTAACGAAAAATAAAATTTTAAATGTCGACACTCGCTCACGGAAACTCGTAAAATAATATTTACGTCATCGGGCACGCGATCGTCGTATAATGACCTAAAACACGAGGTGTTATAGTCTTCCCTCGTTAAATGAGCCTTGTCCTCAAGGCTCAAGACGCAACACTTGACACCGGTACGGTCTTTGTGAAGATATGTGGATATTTCTTTCGAAATTGATCCTTGCGTTCTCATGTAAACTCAGGGCCTCGCCTAGAGTTCCATCGAACCTTGACAATTGGGATACGACTTTGCCTCAACCGTTTGACTTCTCGATCCATGATCTCCACAGGTTTCTCGACAAACCGAAGCTTGTCATCAAAGTGAAGTCCATCTAACGGAACGGCTAAAGGTTCGTCGGCATAGTACTTCCTCAAGTTGGATACAAGAAACGTATTGTGAACCCTGCTTAGCTCTTGCGGAAGCTCAAGCTTGTAAGCAATGGATTCAACTTGTTACAACATCTTGAAAGACCCAACATATCTAGGGTTTAACTTCCCCCGTTTGCCAAAGCGTACTTCTCCTTTCTAAGGCGATACCTCAAGCATAACTAGGTTGTCAACTTGAAATTTTACAGGCTTACGCCTCACATCGGCGTAACTCTTTTGGCGAGCAAATTTGATAGCGGATTTTCCTAGGGCGACTAGTGATGTGTCTCAGCTTCTTGGCTTAGGATTTGGTATAAGATGACGTCGACCTTATAGTAAGATGGTGTAACGGTTTGCTTAGCTATTATGACTGTTAGTTGGTTCCTCGAGATACATACATTTTATGAAAACGCACGCAAAACTAAATAGAAAATTGTTTCTTAACAAGAAGTTTTAAGGTGACTACTCCCAGCATGACATGGTCCTTCCTGAATGCATAGATGATCAGTCTATACACCAAATATACATAGGTGATCAGACTATGTATATTTGAGGGCCAACGATGCAATGCTAATTTTCGTCAAAATAATGCTATAATTTGACTTATAAAAATAGAAAGTTAAAGTAAGGTTGACGAAATTTTCATAACACATTGATTTGATAGATAACTTGAAGTCGTTTGTAAAATCACAGCGGAATCTTTAAAAGAAAAATACAACGAGAATTCTTAAAGGAATATAGTCTAGGCATTGATATCTTTCTCCATGTCGTTATGGTCTTGATTGGTTTCTCCTCCTCCTAAAGCATGCACCACTCCACATACTCCAGTACCTCCATTCTCATGGTTTTGGTTCTTTAGCTCCGGGCAATCACTCATGTAGTGCCCTTGATTCTTACCTTCATAGCAAGTAGCCTTCTAACTTGCCCTAATGCCTCTTTGGTTGATAGTAGTATTGGCATTTGTAGAACTCCTACAGTCATGGGTCAGATGGCCAACTCTGTTGCACTTGTGGCATTTAGGAGCACATGAACCATTATGGTGATAGTTGTATTTAAAATACAACGGCTTAGATCCGCCGTAATGTTTCTTCTTCCTGTGCCCTGCAGTGTAAACCCTACCAGTATTTTGCCTCTTGTTCGACTGTTGTTGGTTCTGATTGTTCTTAGAAGTGTCATCCAGCTTCCTCTTGTTCTTGGCAGATGGTGATCGTGGAGTATGGTGTTAAATAGACATCCGTACTGCACGGGATTTGGTCTCGGAAAACAAGATGATATGGTGTGGAGAGGATCATCTGTAGGTATAGCAGAAGGGTCGGCCAGAGCTAGATGCTCCTCCTCCTCTTTGTCCTCCTCATCCTCTCAACATCATAATCATCGTCGTCATCACCAGATGACTCATTATCATCATTGTCTCCTCCGTCGGCAGGATAGTCAGTAGGATCCTCCTCTGGTCCTCCTCATCATCCTCCTCTGGATCGTAGTCAGAAATGTAGCCCGGTGATAGGGCTATAGGTGAGGCATCAGCAGGTAGAAGCTGATCCTTTATTAGTTCCTCTAGCTCCTCATCAGAAGCTCTCTGGAATCTCCATGGCTCGGAATTAATATGAGCAGATGTGTAGGTAACCGTCGATGATGAAAGCATGACTGCTTGCAATGAGTAAGACTTAACTTATATAAGTATATTATATAAGACCGGTATGGTAAATATGACTATGCACTCCTGGCATAAACGAATGATGGTAAGGTACCATATTTGATAGCTTAATGTTTAGGCATTGCTTAGGACCTACGAGTTTGTCGTACTACCTTGCCTAAAGAAATGTTCCCCGATTTATATAAATAATCCTTATATAAATAATTGTAGAGTATGCGAAAGAATGCAAACTCATCAAACAAGAACTGTCTTGAGATTCAGAATGATTTGGTACCACATCTATACATAATTAATAAATTATCGACGTTGGACAAAATTCGAACCTTATGTTTCATATAAACTTCACATAGTTATTCTATATTGCATGTATATCATGCATGGTCTTGAGGCTATGGTGCAACCCACCATACCTCGACAGGGTTCTAGTGTTTGTCTATCCCATAGACATTTGTGTACTCATCTTTGTATATAAATATAAGACCCTCATAGTACTGCACGTACTATAATATAAACACGTATATGCATCATGTAAGCATATATATTATATATTTGTATAAATCCGGACCGCAATCGTCCAAAATATGTATTGCCACTTTAATCAAGGCAACGTACATATACATGTGTGTATAAAACCATGATTATCATTACTCTAAGTTCATGAAACCGATGCACTATGCGCCCATCGCAGATGTCCCCTCCAAGGATCATCCGGACATCTATGAATATGTACTCATCGGTTCAATCCGCTTAAGCTAATCCGTAATCATTTTCAAAAGTAAAGTATGTATAAAACGTACTACCATTAGATACGGCCTGCATTGTATATATAATACCACTCTTTTCCAAGTGTCACCCTCTGCTACACACTATTTATGCTATCAAGCTATACCACATTAAAGCATCTAAGGATCAGGACCAACGCACGCGCGGACATCGAACATCGGTGAATGACTCATGACAAAATTTCCAAAATCAGTTGTAGTCCAAGTTTGAAAAATGACTTAGTTCGCTACAACTCGAGCTTTGATACCAATCTGTAACACCCCCAAAATACAATACGCAGCGGAATAATAACAGTTGGGGTGCCTACTTCATCTATAATGCACACGTGTCCTAGTAAATGCCAAAATACGTTTATAACAAATTTTCATCTCTTTAGTTATAAAGAGAATCGAGTCACAAGATAGGTCCAAAACTTTACAAGTCATATCTCGACTTTATTTCGAAATGTTTCATTAATTTATATAACCATAGTTTCACCGAGCCTTCTATTCTTGATACCGCGTTCCGTCCATTCCAAAACTATTATTAATACCTTAAACTCTGAGAAAAAACATGCTTAAAGAGGTAACATAAGTTGGGTTGAATTCATAGTTTTATTAAAATTTTTGTGTAAGGCAGTACGCGAGACTTTCCCCGTGATAATGCAACCGATGCAGACATCACTAAATATAATTGCGTTTTCCTAAGCTCATGACACCGAAGCTCGACATGTATGAATACAATACATAAATATTGCCTACATTGCCCGTGATGATGTTTAACCCGTAACATCCAACATCCGACATGATATACGTTCGTTTCAGTGTATAGCTAGTTCACACCGAAACGGGAGGTCAATCCCAAATAGATGTATTTTTTAATCACTTGCGCTGCCAAACCAGGAAATTTAACAGTTCATTGATTCTTGGGCATAGGGGTTATCGTTATTAGGGCAATAACACGTAATCATGATAAATGTACTTTGCGTCCAATTTGTAAAACAAAGCATGTTTCTCACCCCAAAACTTGTAAATCAATAATTGTAAAACATGGGGCTATGAACTCACCTTGATCAACGATCAAGATCAAATAAACCGAATAAATCACAACGAAGCAGCAACGATCTCGACCACGACCTATAATTATGTCGCTCGATTACAATATGTATGAAGTACTATCAATGATGCGTACATCGTTACAACGAAAACATATATATATATATATATATATATATATATATATATATATATATATATATATATATATATATATATATATATATATATATATTTATATATATGTTTACATACATATATGTGATGAGAAATCCACTTGCGCGTCCTAACCTTAACACTGAGTTTATTTTATATACTATTTTCCATTTTTAGAATCGACCAACGGTCTCAAAACTAGTTACTTACGATAGTATAGCAATCGATATATTTTTATTAATCGAAATCACCTTCACAACCCGTGAACGTTTATTAAAATCTTCCTTGACTTTTATGTTTGACTTTTATAAAATATATGTATTTTCTAAGTCTGACCCGACCAAAATGACTCACTAAATCTACATTTCACGATTTCGGGTTCTAAAGAGAATTTATGCGAATCGATATTCCGAACAACTTTTTAGTTTTAATCGAAACCCGAAACCCAACAGAAAATGACCAAAATGCCACTATCAGTTTCTGCCAACAAATATTACCAAAACGCATACCTGCGTTTGCGTTTTTGACCCGTTATAAGGCGTCCTTAATTCTAGAAAAACCTCGCGAAAAAATAAAACGTTATTTTGAACAACTTTCCAGTTTTGTCCGAGACCCGAAACTTGACTAAAATGGGCGAAAAAGTACTCGCATCAGGTCTGATGCAGTGGGTTAAATACCAAAAACCAGACTTTTGCCCCCGCCTTACGACCCGTTATCACTCGCTTTTAGACTTAAAGAACCACGCGAAAAAGTAAGACTGAACTCCGAACGACTTTCATGTTTTGGCCGAAGGCCGAAACGGACTCGAAAGTACCCGCTTTTCGAGCTTTTAATAGAATAAGGACAGCATGCGCCCTGTTATACTTGGCAGAAATTTGTGTTTAGAAGATATCTGTTTTCGCATATTTTTTCGTTTTAGAAAGATACGAGACGATCCTTATATGGAAACGATCGTCTAAGCAAGCTCTACCATATTTCCAAGCCTAAAATCATATTTTACCAAATCTCGATCCTCGGTTGGCGTGCCAAACTTTCTGCTCACAGTGAACTTATTACAAACCACGCCAAAATCCATTTTCGACCAACTAGCTCATCAAAACTACATCTAACATGACATACAATTTATACTTAGCCCACTAAATCATTTTATATCACCATGCACTAGACGCCACAAGTTTCAACCGATTTCATCACATATATACACATTTACGTATATCAATCAAATGAATGAAATAATTGAAATAGACATAAAAATAAGCTCGCTATGCTATATGGAGCAAAGTCAGGAAACACAAGGCACTCGTCTCGTCCTTCTTGCTTCTTAGTCGTGGCTCACCCTCACCCAAACCAAACCAAAGCCAAACTCGAACCAACCCAATAACTTTCAATAATCAAACACACCCTTTGTGTCTTGTACCCGATTCGAACCCACAACCTTCCAAGCAGAACCACTTCCTTTGACCCTTGCTTGATTCGAACCCAACCCGAGACCAAACAAAACCGACCTAAATCAGCCCTAAATGAGTAACCCATTTATAACCATTTCTCTTATTGTCTCTCCCTTGGTTCGAACCCTCAACCGAACCCAATGACTCCTTTGTTTCAAAAATATTCCACTTCACATAAACCTTGATGTATATCTATTTTTAATACATGGAGGATCAATTTATGATCTCCTAACCCATATTTGATATGTAGAAAATCAAAAACACCAAGAGTGATGTGGGTTGTATACACGTTCGAACCACAAGGAGAAATGGGAGGGAGAAACAAACTAAAACTTGGTTCCTCCTTGTCTTAATCATTGTTTGTGTGATACTTGAGTGTGTTTATAAGATCAAAAAAAATTAAAATGGAATTGTATGTAGGGTTGTGGTGATACTCGGCAGAAAACACAAGACAAAAAGGAAAAGAAATGAGTTTTGCTACTAGCTACTTGTATAGATATCTCATAATATCTTGCGTAAATATCTCATAATATCTTGTACCCACTTTTAATTAAACGCGAGCCTTAAACGCGAGCTATAACCAAGGTCAGGAAACAAAGATGACATGGTTCATAAAATAATATTTTATGATCATAAAACTAATAACGAGACACGTCGTAAATTTTATGAAGCTCGAAACGATTAATGAACGTGCGGTCAAATGTCAACTCGCGAAATGTCAAAAATAAAAATAATCAAATCTTTTCCAAATTTTTCATAATAAGATACAAAAATATTTATTAACGACAAATAAAATTTTAAATGTCGACACTCGCTCACAGAAACTCGTAAAATAATATTTACGACATCGGGCACGCGATCGTCATACAATGACCTAAAACACGTGGTGTTATATAAAGTTCTCATGCTCAAACTAGGTGAGTTTGAGTTATGAAGGATGAGGATTGAACAATATATCCAGATGATAGACTATGCACTATGGGAAGTTATAGAGAATGGTGCAACCTTGTCAAAAATAGAAGTTGTGAAAGGTATTGAAAAAGTGATGCCTATTACATCTGCTGAAGATAAGGCTCAGAGAAGATTAGAAGTGAAGGCTATAAGTACTTTAATGATAGGTATTCCCAATGAAGGATGCTAAGTTGTTGCTGGAAGCTGTAAAAAAGAGATTTGGTAGGAATGCAGCTACTAAGAAGACTCAAAGAAATATCTTAAAGCAGTAATATGAAAACTTCACTGCTCCAAGCTCAAAGATGCTTGATCAAACCTTTGATAGGCTTCAAAAGCTTGTGAGTCAATTGGAGCTTTTGGATGAAAAGCTTTCACAAGAAGATGTTAATCAAAAGTTATTAAGAAGCTTGTCACTTGAATAGAACACATATGTTGTTGTGTGGAGGAATAAAGCTGAGTTAGAAACAATGAGCATGGATGATCTCTATAACAACCTCAAGGTGTATGAACCAGAAGTCAAAGAGATGTCTAGTTCAAGTTCAAGCACATAAAACATGGCTTTTGTGTCCTCTTCAAATAACAACACTAGCAACTCTAATAAAGCAGTTAATGTTGCTCATTGAGTTACTACTGTTAGCACTCAAGTTAATACTACTTACTCTACAAATATTGATAACTTGAGTGATGCTGTTATTTGTTCACTCTTTGCTAGTCAACTAAATAGTCCTCAACTTGCACATGAGGACTTGCAACAAATCTATCCTGATGACATAGAAGAGATGGATTTGAGATGGAAAATGGCCATGTTGACTATAAGGGCTAGAAGGTTTTTGAAGAATACAGGAAGGAAGCTTACTGTTAATGGCAATGAGACTATTGGTTTTGATAAGTCCAAAGTGGAGTGCTACAACTGCCACAAGAGGGGACATTTTGCTAAGGAGTGCAGAGCTCCAAGAAATCAAGACAATAAGAACAAGGAAAGCTCAAGAAGGAGTGTGCCTGTGGAAACATCTACTTCCACAGCTTTGGTGTCATGTGATGGTCTTGGTGGATATGACTGGAGTGATCAGGCAGAGGAAGGACCTAATTATGCACTCATGGCTTACTCATCTTCAAGTTCTGACTCAGAGGTATCCAATGATTCAAATTGTTCAAAATCTTGTATGGAAACTGTTAAATTACTTAAATCTCAAAATGATCAACTATTAAGAGATTTAGAGAAATCTAGTTTAATGGTTTTAGGTTATAAAACAGGTTTAGAATCAGTGGAAGAAAAACTTGAATTTTATAAAAAGAATAAGTTTGTTTATGTAGAAAACATTAATGGCTTAAAATGGGATATTCAAGTAGGAGAAATAACTATTAAAGAGCTTAGGAAGAAGCTTGAAAAAATTCAAAAAGAAAAAGATAGCATTCAATTTAATGTAGATAAATTTGAAAATGCATCTAATAGTTTAAACAAGCTCATAGAGTGTCAGATTGTTGATAATTGCAAGAAAGGTTTAGGCTATGAAAAATATAATGCAGTTCCACCTCCCTACACAGGAAATTTCATGCCTCCAACACCTGATTTGTCTTTTACTGGTTTAGATGAGTTTGTTAATAAGCCTGTAGTTGAGAATAGAAAGTCTGATGAAGAAGTGTCTAAGGTAGTTAGGAAGTCTGATGATTCCCCAATTATTGAAGATTGGGTGTCAGATAGTGAGGAAGAAAATGTGTCTCAACCTAAAATTGAGAAGAAAACAGTTAAGCCTAGTATTGCTAAGATAGAGTTTGTCAAACCTAAGCAACAAGAGAAAACTGCTAGGAAAACTGTTAAACAAGTTGAGAAACATAGGCAAAACACTCACAGTCCAAGAGGCAATCAAAGAAATTGGAACAATATGATGTCTCAAAAACTAGGAAGCAATTTTGAGATGTTTAATAAGGCCTGTTATGTGTGTGGAAGCTTTGATCATTTGCAAGTTGATTGCAATTACCATCAAAAAATGTTTTTCTAAAATCAAAGATGGTAAAACTGTTAGAACAATGCTCAATATGGATGAATCTCATCAAAACTTTGCTAAAAAGACTCACCCCTGTGCTAAAAAGAACATGGTTCCAAGAGCAGTACTAATGAAGTCTGGTTTAGTATCAGTTAATACTGCTAGACAAGTTAATACTGCTCACTCAAAAACAACAGTGAATGCTGCTAGACCAATGTCATATCTTTCTAAAACAGCACATTCAACTGTTAAGAGGC
Organism: Tanacetum coccineum; assembly: GCA_026074375.1. Lineage (NCBI taxonomy): Eukaryota > Viridiplantae > Streptophyta > Magnoliopsida > Asterales > Asteraceae > Tanacetum > Tanacetum coccineum. The sequence continues at coordinate 78,735 of BQNB010010105.1, forward strand.
CCATTCATAAGAACACAACATTCAAAAATAGTAATATTGATCAAAGGGTTAATACTGTTAGTGGTAAAAAATTTAATACTGCTAGGCCAAAAGCAGTAGTTAATGTTGTTAAGGGAAATAGTTTTAATGCTGTTAAGGCCTCAGCTTGTTGGGTTTGGAAACCAAAGACTAAAGTTTTAGACCATGTTTCTAAACATAACAGTGCATCAATCACCCTAAAGAAGTTTGATTATATTGATGCACAAGGCAGATCCAAGTCAGTGATGGCTTGGGTCCCCAAAAGAAACTGATTTTCTTATCTAATGTGCAGGGCAATCCACAAATGGATTTATAGGATCAAGGAGTGATTGATAGTGGATGCTCAAGGCACATGACAAGGACATGTCCCTATCTTACAACTATGGATACATAGATGGAGTATATGTTTCTTTTGGAGGAGACCCCAAGGAAGGAAAATCCAGGAAAATGTACCATTAAAATTTGGTAATCTACTAGATTTTTGAAAATGTGTATTTTGTGAGAGTTAAAGTTTTAAATCTCTTTATGTCTCACAAATTGTGATAAAAAAATAGTGGTTCTTTTTAATGACACTAAATTGGTATGTTTTGGTTTTATCTCCAAATTGATGAAAGTCAAGTTTTACTTAGAGTTCCTAGAAAGAATAATATGTATAGTGTTGATTTAAAGAACATAGTTCCTAAAGGAGGTTTAACTTTCCTTTTTGCAAAAGCCACATCTGATGAATCTAAACTTTGGCATAGAAGGCTAGGTCACTTAAATTTTAAAACCATGAATAAATTGGTTAAAGGAAATCTTGTAAGAGGTTTACCTTCCAAACTTTTTGAAAATGATCAAACCTGTGTTGCTTGTCAAAAGGGAAAGCAACACAGAGCCTCTTGTAAGTCCAAAACAGAGAACTCAATCAGTCTTCCTTTACATTTGTTGCATATGGACTTGTTTGGTCCAACATTTGTAAAAAGCCTTATGAAGAAAATGTATTGCCTTAGGTTTTGTCCACAGATGATTACAGTTTAGGTTTACATATGGGTTTTCATTTCTACTTACTAAGGATCGAGACTAGTGGCATTCTTAAGTCCTTTATAACTAGGATAGAAAATCTAGTAGATCACAAGGTTAAGGTGACTTCGATTGTAAAGAATAGGACTGGTTCAAAAATAGAGAAATGAATCAGTTTTGTGAGATGAAGGGTATTTTGAGACAATTTAGTGTAGCTAGAACTCCTTAACAAAATGGAGTTGCTGAGAGGAGGAATAGGACACTAATTGAGGCTGCTAGGACTATGCTAGCTGATTCTAAGTTGCCAACTACTTTTTAGGCAGAAGCAGTTAATACTACTTGCTATGTGCAAAATAGAGTGTTAGTAGTTAAGCCTCATAACAAGACCCCATATGAACTTTTTCATGGTTAAACACCAACTTTAAGTTTTATGAGACCATTTGGGTGTCCTATTACTATTCTTAATACCATAGATCACTTAGGAAAATTTGATGGTAAGGCTGATGAAGGTTTCTTTGTTGGATACTCTTTAAATAGTAAAGCCTTTAGAGTATTCAATAGTAGAACAAGGATAGTGGAAGAAAACTTGCATATTAGGTTCAGTGAGAGTACACCTAATGCTGTAGGTAGTGGACCAGATTGGCTATTTGATATTGATGCACTAACAAGAATAATGAATTATGAGCCAATTGTTGCAGGTACACAGTCTAATGGTTTTGTAGGTACAAAAGCAAGTGATAATGCAGGTCAAGCTAGAAAGGAGACAGAACCTGTCAAAGATTACATTTTGCTACCATTATGGACTGCTGATCTACCATATTCCCAAGATCCAAAGAGTTCTCATGATGATGGATCCAAACCTTTAAGTGATGATGGAAAGAAGGTTGATGAAGATCCAAGAAAAGATAGTGAATGTAATGATCAAGAGAAGGAAGATAATGTTAACAACACTAACACTGTTAATGCTACTGGCACAAATGAAGTTAATGTTGTTGGTGGAAAAACAAGCATTGAACTTCCATTTGATCTAAATATGCCTGCTTTGGAAGATGTTAGCATATTTGACTTCTCAAGAGATGATGAAGATGATGGTGCAGAGGCTGACATGAACAATTTGGATACAACAATCCAAGTCAGTCCTATTCCAACTACAAGAATTCATAAAGATCATCCTCTTGATCAAGTGATTGGAGATTTGCAATCAGCTATACAAACAAGAAAGATGTCAAAGAATTTGAAGGAACATGGGTTTGTTAGTACTATTCAACAAAGAACAAACCATAAAGACCTTCAAACTCTTGTTTGCTTCTTTTTATCACGGAAGAACCCAAAAGTAATTCATGCATTGAAGGATTCCAAGCATATACAGGCTATGCAGGAAAGCTTCTAATCAATTAAGTTACAAAAAGTTTAGGGGGGGACATTAGTGGATTTACCAAATGGAAAAAGGCTATAGGCACTTAAGTTGGTTTTTCGGGAATAAGAAATGGATGAATAGGGGAAATTATGAAAAGAAAGTAAAGCAAGATTTGGTTGCTCAAGGTGTACACACAGAAGAAGGGAATGACTATGATGAAGTTTTGCCCCTGTTGCAAGAATTGAAGCAATTTGGCTATATTTAGTTATGCATTATTTAAAGATTTTATGGTGTGATCAATAGGATGTAAAAGTGTTTTTCTCTATGGAAAGATTAAAGAAGAGGTGTATGTATGTCAACCACCAAGATTTGAAGATCCAAACTTTCCTGATAGAGTATACAAGGTTAAAAAAGCAATGTATGGACTACATTAAGCTCTTAAAGCTTGGTATGAAACCTTGTCAACATATCTGTTGGACAATGGGTTTTAAAGAGGGAAAATTGATAAGACCTTATTCATCAAAAGGCACAAAGGTGATATTTTGCTGGTCTAAGTTTATGTGGATGATATCGATATTTGGTCAAACTATGAAGGAGCGTATGCAATGCATTTGAGAAGTTGATGCATGAGAAATTTCAGATGAGTTCTATGGGAGAACTTACATTCTTCTTGGGATTACAAGTACAGCAGAAGAAGGATGGCATATTTATTAGTCAAGATAAATATGTTGTTGAAATTTTAAAGAAATTTGGGTTTACAAAAGTCAAGACTGCAAGCACACCAATGGAAACTCAAAAGCCTTTGCTCAAGGATGAAGATGGTGAAGAAGTGGATGTTCATATGTATAGGTCAATGATTGGTTCATTGATGTATCTTACATCTTCAAGACCTGACATCATGTTTGCAGTGTGTGCCTGTGCTAGATACCAAGTCAATCCAAAGGTTTCACATCTTTATGCTGTGAAAAGGATTTTTAGATACTTAAAAGGTCAACCAAAATTAGGCCTTTGGTATCCAAAAGATTCTCCTTTTGATTTGGTAGCATACACTGATAGTGATTATGTTGGAGCAAGCTTGGATAGGAAGTCTACAACAGGAGGTTGTCAATTCCTTAGATGTAGATTAATATCATGGCAGTGCAAGAAACAGACAGTGGTTGCAACTTCTACAACAGAAGCTGAGTATGTGGCTGCTTCAAGTTGCTGTGGACAAGTGCTTTGGATTCAGAATCAACTACTTGATTATGGGTACAATTTTATGCATACGAAGATCTTTATTGACAATAACAGTACTATTTGCATAATTAAAAAATTCTACGTTTTTTCATTCAAAATAAAGCATAAAGATGATCAGAACCTCATTTTATTAGAGATAGCAATGAAAAGAAAGTGATTCAAATGGTCAAAATCTATACTGACAAGAATGTTGCAGATTTGCTTATAAAAGCTTTTGATGTAAGTAGATTTTAATATTTGATTGTTAGTATTAGAATGATGAATCTTTAAAGTCTTTTATCTCTTTATGTTTTTGTAGAGTTTTGTATGAATTAGTACTGTTATTCATGTCATTAAAAGTTTCTGCTGTTAAGTATAAATTAGTATGATGGAGGTATACTTAAACTGCTGAGTTACTACTAGTTAGTTTATACTTTAATACTAGCTAGTATAATTAATCTAGGATAATTTAAAGAAAATTGCTATTGGCTTGTGTTTCTTGGTTTTTTGGACTAACATTTTGACAGTGAAAAGCCAAAGAAAATGTTAAATTATGATGAAAAGCTGTTTGGCATGGGAAATTGGAGGTTAAATGGCTGGTGACTCAAAGTTAATGCTGCTAGGCATAACTTACTACTGCTGGTTCTAAGTTAATGCTGCTAGGCATACACTTACTACTGTTGGGTGAAAGTTAATGATGTTGAGGGTATTTTCATAAATACTTCGATTAAGGGTTTCAATCAATCATTTAATCAATTTCATACTTTCGTAAACTCTCTAATCACAAACCCTAACTCAATTTTATCATCCATCATTAAAACCCAACACAAATGACGACCCTAAAGTTTGCAGATACTCATAACATGGTCGCATTTTTATCTAAACCCGCAGAAAGTGATGGGTTTGAACAAATTGTGGATTTTCTGAATGCACAACCTATAAGATATGCATTAAAGGTTAATCCCACTATATATATCTCTTGCATTGAACAATTCTGGTCTACTGGTGTGGTCAAAACTATCAATAGGGAAGTACAGTTGCATGCCCTAGTAGATGGCAAGAAGATAATTATCTCTGAAGCATCTGTGAGAAGAGATCTTAAACTAGAAGATGAGGAAGGTATTGATTGTTTACCAAACTCTACCATTTTTGAACAACTTGCATTGATGGGATATGACAAAATTTCACAGAAGCTTACTTTTTATAAGCCATTCTTCTCTCCACAATGGAAATTTCTAATTCATACTATTCTACAACGCCTAAGTTCAAAGACTACTGCATGGAATGAGTTTAGTAGTACTATAGCATCTGCAAATATCTGTTTGGCTACAAATCAGAAGTTTAACTTTTCAAAATATGATTAGAAACTTCAATAATGTGTCTATGAAATTTTTGATGTATCCAAGGTTTGTACAAGTGTTTTTGGATTAACAACTTGATGGGCTGCCAACTCATAAGAGAATTTATAATGCACCCTCCCACACTAAGAAGATTTTTGGAAATATGAAAAGGGTAGGAAAAGGTTTTTCTGGTAGAGTAACACCTTTATTTCCAACAATGGTGGTACAAAACCAATCAGAATTAGGTAAAGGTTCAGCAAATCCAACTGATCCCCATCACACACCCACCATTATTTAACCATCTACTCAACCATAAAAGACACAAAAACCTAGGAAGACTAAAAGAAAGGACACTCAGGTACCTCAGCCTAGTGATCCTAGTGACAATGTTGTAGATGAGGCTGTCTATAAGGAGTTGGGTGACAGTTGGGTGACAGTTTGGTGAGGGCTGCCACTACTGCTTCTAGCTTAGAAGTAGAGCAGGACAATGGTAACATAACTAAGACCCGGTCCAAGGGATAAAGATCTTGATATTGGAATTGATGATTACCCTAGTTATTGCGACTCTGATAAGAAAATCCACATAGACTGTGCTCACAACTTAAAGTTTTCATGCATGATAGGATTTGAATTTACTCACGCTAACTTTTTCCAATTATTATATGTCAATGTGATGTCCAAAAAGTTTCATAACTCTATAATGAAAGATAAGATGGTGTACAAAGGGGATAATGTTGTAGGAGCCTTAATGAGTGTGCCTATTTTTGTTAGAACCTTTTTTGTTGTGACGGATTTTGCAGTTTTAGAAAATATAGAGGATTATCGTGATGAAGGAATGGGCGATGTTATTTTTGGCGAACCATTCTTAAGAGAAGTTGGAATTAAAGCAAGACGGTTTGAAGGGATGATTACTCTTTACAAAGGTGATGATGAGGTAACTTACCAAATGGTGCGATCACATCCAAGGTTTAAACGCCACACTAATGAGCAATGCAACAAGATCCTACCATTATTGATGGTAAGTGAGAAAGATGAAAATAATGGAATCTCGCATGCATACCAAAAGCTTAAGGGGTTCGACAAAGGAGTTTTGAATCTAGGACCCAATTACATTCGAAATGCGAAGACGGAAGAATGGCTTACACGCAGGCACATTAACGTGCATGAGATGGAATGAAGAGAAACTAAAGAAAAGTCTAACTTAAAGAATTCAGTGTAAACAAAAGTGCTTCCCGGGAGACAACCTG